>UESW01003364.1:60859-84755 GCA_900491605.1 Calamus simplicifolius
TTATAATATATCAACATTTTCAATAATGATATTACAAAAATATGCAGAGTGTTTTCTTTAAATATATTTGCTATACAATTGTCATGAAAAAAAATCATTATAAATTATATTAAAAGGCAAAGAAATGAATATAGTAATATTGATGACTTGTCTAGAGTAAACTTATAAACGAGAAAACATAAATCAATGCTTCAAGGGAATGTCTTTTGATGTGAACTAAGAACTTACTAGTATCAAAACAATTCAAATATATTAACAATAAAAATATGGCCCTATTTGAATTAGTTGCTGAGTACTTTTAAGTGACTATTGGTAACAATTGGCAAGATCAAAAGCTATTTGAGGTAGCTAAAAGTTATAAAGTGACTCTATTCAATTCAAATCAGTAGAATTTGGCACCTTTAACTCAATCTAGTCAATTCGATCTTAATATAAATGGAGCTAACTCAAAAATGCTAATCTCATATTTTTTTCTCTTAAAAAAATTCCATCCTTAAAATTTTATTTTCAAATTTTAAATACTTTTCTCAATTCATATATTTAGAAAAAAAAATAAAAGTACTTCTATTTATATCCTGCTTATTACAATGCTAAAATTATGATATTAGATCTAGTACGCTTCTATTGTGGAACTCTTATATAAACCTTTACAATAAAAAAAGATTTTATATACTCTGATTCAACTTAGTTTCTACTCATATCACTATCAATTTGTTTAAGTCTTTTAAGTATCAAACCTAAACTCTAATATTATCATAAGTGTCATGCCCCAGACTTGAAGATGAATCTAGGATATATCAATTCATAGCATACATGCAGAAATAAACCAAAACATCTTTTTGTATAGTTATGACATTTAATTAGTAATAACAAATTATTTATCTATTAAACCAAGCTGGTCAAATTCAAAATTAATATTAATAAAATAACTAAAAACTAGATAAGATGCTAAAATCAAACACTAATTTTTTATAAAATTTTAAACTAAATCCAATCAAATTCGATCTTAGTCTAAAGTATGTCATCCAAAAAAAACTGTCTCACATACCCCAATAATCTTAAAGCCCTCAATTCTATTTCTTGTCTCATTCTTGAATTCTTTTATTTTCCTTCTTTATAGAGGTTAGGATATTCTATAGATCAAGAACATATACCTCTCTTCATAATTATCTAAAACTTTAAATAGAGCGAATGTTTCTTTAAAAAAATGTTGCAATCACTATTATCAACCTTCTATGAAGATCCTTTATGATCACAAATTCATGCTCACTCTCTTGTGAAAGTTATGATATCAATCTTGGCCTTGTATGCTTCCCAAGTACTCCTTCAAGAGTGTAGAAGAACCACCTCCATGTTTTGTAAATTTTTTTAAAAAAAATGAAATAGGGTTTCTATGAATTAATAAAAGTGGAAAAGAAAGAAAAATTATCAAGTGCGAGGAACAAAAGATACTATCAATGTAAAGAGAATCGCTCTCTTTTCTTATACTATAAATCTTTTCCATACAACTGCTATGGTTTTTCATTAAAGAGAATTTCTCAATGTTGTTGTCTCTTATCTTTAACTGTGTAACTTGAAATGGCTAATGCATCCTTTTTAGTGTTGACAAGGTGAATAATTCAATACAGGCCCATTCTTTTCAACCTCCATACTAACAATTCCAACAATAGTTTACAAGGTATCCACTACTATAAAGAAGTTAACATGGGATTTTTGAAGGAACTCATGATATTAGAAGGCAATGAATCTTAGCTTTATTTTAATGTTCCATAAATAAAGTTGATAAAGAGGTATGTCATGCTAGTCAAGATAAATATTCCAATCCAAGCATGCTCTTCCAAACTTATGTATCAACAAATTTAGCAAGAGTTTATAACATATCTACAACCATAAGGAATTTTCATCCGAACAGCCTATGAAGGAATTCATAAAATTCTAAGATGATACCTTTTAAAAATTTAGACTAGTTTAATGTCTAGTCATGACAAAAGAAAAGAGTGAGAGGGCCACAACAAGAGGTTAAGATTGATAAGATGGCATGAGATTTGATGATAGATAAGGATTTTAAAAGAAAGGCCATAGTGACCATAAATATGGGAGGTAGGATAGTGAAAGTGGATAGAATGATAGCTAATTAGATTTTTTTATTGGATTAATGAATAGGGAGTTAATACATGTATTATTTTTTTTAATTTTCTTCTAATAACTAAAATCAAAAGTAAATACTTCCAACTAAAATCTAATTAATTCTAATTTTTTCTATTTATATCTTTTTTCTTAAACTAATGGTACATCTAATATATGAGCAGTTGAGTAATGCATGCACATTCCTATGCAAGCTAATATATCATGGGCAGGACTCGTTTCATCACATGATGATTTCTTTTAATTTAGAAAAAAATTACTTTAAAATATTATTATTTTTAATATATTTTATTTAAAATCATGAGCTAATATATTATTATTTTATTTTCAATATATTTAATATATAAAATATTTATTATTATTTTTTCAATATATTTTTATATTAAAAATATATATTATTATTATTTTCAATATATTTTATTTAAAATCATGGGCTAATTATTATTATTTATAAAATAATTTTATTATTATTTTACTTTCAATATATTATTATTATTATTTTATTTAAAATCATGGGCTAATATATATTTTCAATATATTTAATATAATGCGAGCTAATATATTATTATTTTCAATATATTTTATTAAATAAAATAATAATATATTTTATTTAAAATGTTATTATTTTTAATATATTTTAATATACATGGGCGATATTTTTTAAAATATTACTATTTTTAATATTAAATTCTATCAACTCATAATTTTTTTTGCTTTTTTATTTTTACTGCATTTATCATGTGCAAATCTATTAAAATCTATCAACAATTAATAATAATAAATCTTACCTTTATTAGATGGAATGTTAAAAAAATTTAAGTTTTAATTCATTGAATCTGTGATAGACCTGATAACCAACTTACTATTTTAAGATGAGTCAGTCGATCTCAATCTAAAACATAAATAGTAGTGTTTGGGAGATAAAACGGTGGTGTCCTTTCTATGGCTTGACCATGGTGGGGAATATTAGTCACTGTTTACCATCAAGCTTCCTTCAAGACAATTCCATTTATTCTAATATCAACCAAGGATGGAGATGAAAGGATAATGAGGAGGATAAAGTTTATTAACAAGTTTATCTTGGGAAGCCATGGACTCCTTGTTTCAAGTCCATGAAGTGCCTAACCAAACTACCACCTCATTGTTGCAAGTCAAGCAGAGTTTATGAATTGTCAAATAAATAAATAAAAAAATAGAATATATTAAGGTGACTAGATAATAGTCTAATGCCTAAATATCAAAAAAAATATTAATAGAAACTTTTGATGGGTTAAATATGAACGATCATCCATTATAATAGGAGGAGTTCCATTACATTAGCAAAATAATCAAGTTGATCAAGCCGGATTTGAAGATTAATAATTTTTTAAGAAATTTATAATGCCTTATAGATGATTTTTCTCATTGATAAAATAAGTACTTAAAAATCTAAAAAGAAAATCATCGAAGGGGTCATTAGTGGGAAGAAATTAAAGTTAGAAATTTTTTTTCATCTTCCTTTTTCCCATTTGATTAAAAAAGAGAGAGAAAATTATGTGTAAAGTTCACACATATTTTTTTTTTTCTTCTTTCTTTCATCGAAAAAAAATACTATCAAAAAGCCAAAATTATCCCTCAATATTTTTTCATAATTTTCCTTCCATGTCCACCTCATGACCTATATATCTATCTATCTAATTCCCTTACAATCTTTATTGTAGGATTATTATAGCCAAATTAGCATTTTTCAATACAAAATTATCTCAAGTCAAATCTAAGAAAATATTGCCACAATATCATATATGAAAGCAAGAGTATCAGTTTTGACGTTAAGAAATATATGAAAGCTCGTTAAATCCATATCTAATAGGGTTCATTAAATACAAAGCTTAAGGGGACCGTTTCGACGACAAGCCTTTATCATGCTTTCATTTCATGAGCCACTAGAAGCCGGAAGGAGAGGTCCATGCCTGAAGAAGACCATGTCCAGGACTAATCAATTCTAATTCAGCCTCGGTATTAAAACAAAACAAGATTCTAGTAGGGGATGTGGGTCAACCCGGTCGACCTGCCCCAACTCAACTGTCACCACAACCGGTGGCTGGTCGAGCCACTCAGTTTTTGAATAAAATTGCTCAAATATGATTGGAAAGCTTTCTAACATACATGACAGGTGTGAGGCACGGTTGGAAAGCTTGAAAGATTGGTCCAATTCAAATATGATTCCTTTTGGATTGGCTTTCACATTCATGACTTTCGGTTCAAATATTAGAACATGGCAATTTGGCCAATTCCAACCAAAAGTCGGACAAAAAATATGTCAGTGTCATGTTAGATAAGTAATCCAGAATAAATTTTATACAAATTTGATTGTTATTCAATTAAATTTATAAGTTATGTACCATCAAATGCTGTGATCTTTCTGTAATTGTGTGTGAGATGGTCGTTAGCATGGCCAAGTCCGAGCAGAACCTAGACTATGGAACCAACTTTTGCGTTTGATGTTGGCCTTCTATTTTTTTTTTGATAGTGTTTAATTGAGGATAATATAAAAATTTTAAAAATTTTATATCCCTATTAATGTTACATTTGATATCAAATTCTTAAAAACGAAAGATTAAAATGTTGAATTCATGATAACAAAATAGGTTAATCAATTGATCATATTTTTAAATTTTATTTCAATCTTGTTATAATTATATTTACCTTTTAAATAGATTTCTTCTTTTTATTGTTATATAAAAAATTGAGATTCTTTCTAAATTGGTTTTAGAAATATTTTATATCTATAAATATTTAATATACAATATATTATCTCATTATATAACATATATTATACTAAAAATATATACATAATAATTTAATATAAAAAATCATAAATATTAATAATTTAATATTTAATTACTATACAAATATATGATAGTATTTAAAAAGCTTAATATTATATTAGTATTAAATTTAATATAAATATAAATATTATATTATAAGTTTTGGGCCGTACGGTCGGATTAAAGACAAGGAAACGGAAACAGCGGGCCTAGAGTTCTACTCATCAAAAAATCCGATCTTCCCGCATTAATTCGAGTCGAATCCGATCTTTCCGCATTAATTCAAGTCGGAAAAGGCCTTCTCATCCCTCCCTCCCTTCGCTCTGTTTCCTCTCTTGTCGTCCGATTTAATTGCATCGTTCGGTCTCGCTGCTGGATCCACGGACACCGTCGGATACGTGGCTTCGCTGCTGGTTCCACGGAGGAGTCCCTCACCGATCCACGGTCGCGCTTCGCTGCTAGCTTGGATCCGGATTCTCTTTCTCTCCTCCCTTCGCTCTCCCCACCCAACGAATCTAATTTAGGGTTCCCCTCGCCTCGCTGCCGTCACGGCTTGGACCGGTCCTTCTCTCGTGTCCTGTTCTAGGCTGCCATAGTTGCCGGTCCTTCTCTTTCTCTCCCTCCCTTCGCTCTCCCCACCCCATGAATCTAATATCGTGTTCTCGTACAATGTTCAGGCCGCAGAAGAAAAGATGGACCCGCTGGTCTCTTTGGCCGAGGGTCGGGGATGGGCCGGATGGCGCTTCGGCACCGGTGAATGCCAAGAATGCTGGTGCGGCATCTCTTGCGAAAGAGAAAGGGAAGAGTTTGGTGGCGGAGGTGATTCCGTTGCCGCGGGCTTTTCTGGGAGAGAATGGCAATGATGTGGCGGGGGTTGCTGGAGACATGGAGGCGTGGCGGAGGTTCAGGGAGGTGGGGTTGCTGAATGAGTCCGTGCTACGAAGAAAGGAAAATGATGCTCTTGTTCAGAGGATATTGGAGCTTGAGAAGAAGGTTAGTGGTGCCACAAATGCCTTTCTTGTTGATTTAGATCAATGAAGATAATTTTCAATGTAATCACTTTTATATTTTGATGATGACTACTGTATTGCTATATGTTGAAAATTATAAATATTTCAAAATAGAGAATTTATTAGCCATAGAAAGGTTCCTTATTATTGCTACAATCATGTGTTATATATTCCTTTTACGTGCACTTCTTTCCCATGGTTATGGCCTGCTTCATAGAAAAATAGTTATAATAACAATCAATGATTATTTATAATATTTTTATTTAATAAGAATATGGTGACATTTTCTGTGCATTGCTCACTTCGAACCTGAATTATTGTTAGTTTGCTACATCTAATCACTTAAAATAAAAACACCTCGTGTGATGATTGATGAAGATGTTTTGGTTGTTGTAAATGAAGGCATAACAAACGAAAACTTATCTTCAATGTAGGAAGCAATGCAATTGACATTATAACTTCATGAATGCTATATGAATGCTATGATATGAACACTTGAAATTTATGGAGTATTACTGGTGCATCCAGATATGTGTGTGTGAGAGAGAGAATGAATACCAATATAATATGACTTTGTTCTTATGATCTGTAGTTGGACTATAATTTTCATTAGCATTTATACTTGATTTTGATTCCCTCCATTTTGTTTTGTTTGGTGAAACAATTTTGTTAACTCTATTTTTTTATTAACAGCTTCATGAATACCAATATAATATGGGACTTTTGCTAATTGAGAAAATGGAACGGACTTCTAAATATGAAGAAATCAGACAAGGATTTGCAGAAGCAGAGGAGATTCTAAAGCGGGAAACAGGCTGCGCACATGATAGCTATATCAGAATATGAAAAGCAAAAGGAAAACTTGCAGAAGGCCTTGGGGGTTGAGAAGCAATGTGTTGCAGATGTACGTTAGCAGTAGTTATTGTTATTATATTATTTTTTACCAATTTATTATTATTATTTTTTTGAATTTTTTATTAAACTTTTGAATGTCCTCACTTCTCTATATTGATTGTTCAAACCAGTCTTGTTGGTAGAAATTTTTAACTGTTTAAGTTTTAGGGGACTACCATAAGAAAAGGGTTATAGGAACAAATAAAAATAGTGAAAGAAGTGCCTCTTCTGGATATGTCCACTGATAATGTTTATTCATTATGTATCAAACATAGAAACTTCTGAAAATAAACGAATGCTTGTGACTAATCTGAAGTTGCTTGTTAAAAAGTTGTTTTGGTAAGTAAGTCTCCATTGAGAATTAAGACTAGTCTGCATGGAATTATTAAATTTTTTAATGTGGTTTAGGAAAAAATTCAACAAATTATGGGTTCAAAATCTCCATACAGAATTTTTGTCTTGAAATGCTTGATGTAATATTTTGAGTCTTCCTCTAAATTAAACTAGCTCATATATGGAATTCTTGATATTTTGAAATGCTTGATGTAATTTTTAGTCAAGGATAAATAATGATGTAAGAGTTGTATGATTGGAGACTGTGTATAACCTGAAAGACCCGAACAAGTAATCATGAAAAGGATCAAACCCAAGGGGCTTATTATTGCCATTGTAGTTATTATTATTATTATTATTATTATTACTACGATGACTACTATAGCCACCACTACCACCACAATCACCTTGTGAAGATGAATGCTTGGAGGGACCTTGATGTGCCCAAAGCTATCTGATGGTTTAGGCTACATGAGTCTTTATTTTAAAATTTGATTTTATACTTTTTACAGTTTTGAATTTCATAATAGCTGCAACTTTTTGTGCCAAAACATGTATGTTGGGAGTTCAGCTAATTATATATGTTTTTAGTGCCTTCATTGACATACCAATTGAATGCATTAAGTGCATCCAATGAATTGATTTAGATCCAGTTATGTTGGCTAGGGGTGCTTATGACATTAAATTTGCAATCTCATTTTTCATATTTCTTTTGTTGTAAATTTTGCTTAATGATCAGGGTCGTTTAGTTATTGATTGTTTAGGTCAAATGTATTCAAGGATTGTACAAATATGGCTGGCATATTTTGGTGTGGCTGTCCTAAAGAGATTGAGGATGAAATACTGAATGCTTTTGTTAAGCCTTTGCTCCTTTTCATTCCATCTTCTTTTTCCTATTTTCTACTCGTGATGCTTAAATATTTGACTTTCAAGTGCGTCGACATGTTTACAATTAAAAATATCTGCATTGAAACATGTATCAGTAAGATTTTAGAGCTTATTTGCATTATTGCATTTACTTGTGGACTCGATCTTCTAGGGAGATTTTACTTTAGGTATTGATGAAGAGAAGATTATAGCAATAACAACAATGATGACAATGACAAAGTCTTAATCTCAAACTGGTTGGCGTAGGCTATAACAATCTTTTTTTTTCATTCTGCTTAGTTTAGAGCCATACTTTTTGTCAGATGTAAAGATAGCAAGTCTTTCTTTATTACTTTCTCCTATATAATTTTTTGGTCTATCATTGTCTCTTTTTTCTTTCTACATATATTGAAGAGAGGATTATGATGAGTTAAGAAGATTCTTGATCCATAAATCTTCTTTGTGGCTTGAAGTTCTTCAAGGCATGATTAGAAAGAAGTGAAAGTCAGAGTGGAGCCTCTACTTAGTTATTATGTGTTCCCTCATCTTGTTTTGGTTTGAATTTAACGTTGTATTGTGTAGGGTGCTTTCTAAAGTTTATTAAGTTGATGCATTCATGTATGCATATATACATTCACTTGTATGCATGGTATGTCGTATTTGTATGTACTGCCTTGTATTAGACATACTATATTGAGAGCCTATATAGGGGGTGTACCAAGTCTCGATATGTTGAACCAATCTTATACTAGACGTATTAATACGATACCAAATTGGTATCGGATTGGGATCTGATATCGAGATTGTGAACCTTACATGTATGTATATGTATGTATCATATAATTATGTGTGCACACACATTTACATACACATACAAATATGTGCATGTGCGTGAGCACTATAGTACCAATTTATAAGAATAAATATGATATTCAAAATTATTCTAACTATTATGGTATTAAATGTACGATTCATATTTTCAAACTTTAAGTGAGAATAATTGATTATAAGTTAAGATGTAATACAAAAATTTTAGAGTCGATTTGGTTTTTTGGCATGAAGGTTGATTGTGTAAACCATTCTTTCTAGGAGGTCAATGAAGAAGTATAGCGAAAAGAGACAATATCTTCATATAATTTTTATTAATATAGAGAAGGTATATAATAAAGTCCTTAGAAAAGTTTTATGATGGGTGTTACAAAAGAAATGAACACCCATTAGATATAACGCAATAAAGAATGCGTACAATAGAGCTGTTGCTAGTGTAAGTTTATCAGACAATACTAATGAGTTTTTAATTGGTATAGGTTTATATTAAGTATCTGCTCTTAGTCTTTACCTTTTTACGTTAGTCATAAGCTTATATATTTAGGATGATATTTCATAATGCATGTTATTTATAGATGAGATAATAGTAGTAGATGAAAATAAGGTTGAAGTTAATCAAGAAGTACATTAGAAAATAAAGGTTTTTGGTTAAATAAGATAAAGATAGAATACATGAAATGTAATTTTAGTACTATAAGAAATAAAGATGAAGGTAGAGTAAAAATTAAGGATTATGGGGTTCTTAAAAGTAATTTTTTTAATATTTAAAATCAATATTAATAAGGATGGAGAGATTGAGGATTATGCTTTTTATAGGATTAAAATAAGATGGATAAAATAGAAGTACAATTGAAATATTATTAGATTGTATAATACTTGTTAAGTTGAAGAAAAAATTTCATAAGATGGTCGTAAGATCGGTTATGCTTTATCGTACATAATGTTGGGCGGTTAGAAAGTTATATTACACAAGATGAATATGGCTGAAACGAGAATGTTGAGATGAATGCATGATAATGCAAGAAAAAAATAGAATAAGAAATAAAGTTATTCATAAAAAGATGAAGGTAGCATCAATTAAGGACAAATTAAGAAAAGCAAGAGTTAATAGTTTGGAATTTGGATATTTGCAATGTTGATGTAGTAATGCACTTGAATGAATGAGTGATTTGATATATGTAAAAGAAAAAAAAAGTTAGAGATAAACTAAAAATTATATAGATGAAATAATAAAAAAAATTAATATCTTTGCGTCTTTAGAAATTTGACTCTAAACTGAGCAGAGCGGAGAGCAAGGATTTATATAACCGATCCAACTAGTTTGAGTTTAAGACTTTGTGGTGGTGATTATTGTACAAACATACAAACATACATGTGCATAAGTGTGCAGAAACTATTTACATCTTTTGAGGAGCATTTAGTAGTATAAATTTTGATGCTAGATTTTTTCTGTTATTATTGATTTTTATCTTTTTATCTTCTGTTTGAATGTATCATCTTCTGTTATTTCTGTCATCATATTTATTTCTTCCATGATTTTTTTATTCATTTTATCTAAATGATGAGATATATGCAGCTTGAGAAAGCTTTGCGTGAGATGCGTGGTGAAATTGCGGAAGTTAAGTATACATCAGATAAGAAGTTGGCTGAAGCTCATGCTCTGGAGGCTAGTCTTGAAGAAAAATATTTTGAGATTGAAGGAAAGCTGCATTCTGCAGATGCCAAGCTTGCTGAGGCAAGTCGAAAGAGTTCAAAGATAGATAGAAAATTAGTTGATGTAGAGGCTCGTGAACATAAACTTCACAAAGACTATCTGTCTTTAAATGCCGAGTATGCCCCTCCCTCCTCTATCTCTCTCTCTCATTTGCATGTTCCGTTCTTGATTTTTCTATATATATATATATATAGTGTTCAGTTGCTATACTTTTTGATCACTTCATTTTTTGATTGTGATTTTAATTACATTTTATGATATTCAGGCAAAAAACTTATAAGAAGGATCTTGATGAGCAAAGAGAATATTTGAAAGAGTGGGAAAAGAATCTGCAAGAAAGTCAAAAGAGGCTTCTTGAGGGGCAGCGTTCCATCAACGATAGAGAGGAAAGGGCAAATGAAACTGATAGAGTTCTTAAAAAGAAAGAAGAAGAGCTTGAAGAAGCACAAAAAATGATTGAGGTTGCTAGGGATTCGATAAAAGAGAAAGAAGATGACATTAATAATAGACAAAAAGCTTTAGCTTCTAAAGAGAAGGTTGACTTCTTTAAACTGGCTATTTTTTTATTGCTTCTTTTTGTTATTTTTTTTACATTTTTGATTTCAGGAAGCAACTATTAAGATTGAGAATCTAAGAAGAAGGAAAAAGAGTTGCTTGCAATAGAAGAAAAGCTGAATGCTAATGAAAGAGTAAGTGTTTATCTTTAAAGGTCTAGAACTCTTAATAATTGAACTTTTTGATGACCTGATAGATGTTGGGTTCTGTATCTTAATTTTCATCATATCGAATATTGGGATATGCATATTTGATTATTATGGCTTAAGAAAGAGGTCAGTGAATAGGTATATGAGAAAACATAGAACAAAACAATAAAGCAAGCGGGAATTATTGATATGTTTTGTATGAATATGAAATCAGATGGTTCAGAATAAGTTTTAGTACATTAGGTAAAAATTTTGGATGTAGGGTTTTACTAACCTTATTATATTTAGTGCAATATCCATCAAACCTTTTTAATTTTTTAGTGGACTTTAAATCTTGAAATGCAGAGTAGGGAAGATAAAAGGTAAAAAAGGAGAGATTTGGTCTAGTCTAGATCTCCTGGCTACTATTTTCTTTGAATTGCAGACTTTTCTTTGTCATGCGTTTTAAGGATTTTTATTCATTTGGATTTGTTTGATCTTAAGCCTTAAGTTTTTTCTCTTAACTCTGCCATTTTCTATGTAATTATGATGTTCCTCTTTATTAGACTTGATAACCTGATGTTATCATTTGTCCTATTGAAGGTGGAGATGCAAAAGCTTCTTGATGATCATAATGAGGCTTTAAATTCCAAGAAACAAGAGTTTGAATTGGAATTGGAGCAGAGGAGAAAGTGCTTTGATGATGAGATGAAGGGCAAACTTGATGCTGTGGAGAAGAAGAAAATTGAAATTGACTGTAAAGAGGAACAAATTATTGAAAGAGATCAGGATGTGGTGGGTGTGACAAATGATTCTCTAAACATCCAAGAGGAAAGCCAAGGAAATTCTGTTCATGCTGATGTGGTGGCAACAAGTTCGAGACGGAAAAGACGGCTCATTTTCATATCTGACATGTCAACTGGGGAGCTGGATGCAGAGGATAGTATTTCACTTGGTGGGCGTCGAAAGAGGCATCAAATCTCAGCTCCTAGAACTCAGACTCCTGGAGAGAAATCTATAGTGAAGAAATCATGGAAGTTTGTGAGATGTCTCAAAAGCTTGTCCAGGTAAAGTTTTTTACTTTTCTTCTTGCTGTCACTTTTGTATTGCATTGGCATGCTGACCACTTTTGCATTGTTAGGAATGCTTTGTATCTTCTCGCTTGTTTTTTTCTTAATATGCCAATTAACCTGAGTTATTAGTTGTCTTTTTGACAGTTTGAAACGGAGGAAACATATGCTAACGTGGACAGTGATGGTGACATCATGGTGGAGTTGAGCGGGCTGAGTGGGGAAGATGGAATTATTGTAGATTATGATGAAGATGCTGAGAAACATAATGCGTCCATAGGGAAGAAGCTGTGGACTTTCTTCACAACGTGACAAGGTCCCGAGTATCTAGGGCATGGTTTTCTTTTCATCTCTGGTCACCAATCCTTTTTATTGTGTCTAGGCCATTGGGTTTTTGTTTTTTTCCTCCTTGTTTGGATTCCTTGTAGCCAGAATTGTATGCTACAAACAGAATTCAATTTACTGATGTCTCCCGTGTACAGATTCCTTGTTTTAGAGTTGTTGAATTGGCACAAACATAAAGATAGAGAATTTCTGAGAATTGGCAGAGAAATTTAATTTTGGGATATGTGTGGCAGCGTGATCCTTAGTTTCTAAGGAAGCAGAACAAAGAAATGGGGAGCATCAAGGAAGAGAAATTTAGGTTTTGCATTGATAGGGGAGGGACATTCACAGACATCTATGCAGAAGTCCCAGGCCAGTCAGACTGCTCTGTGATGAAGCTTTTATCAGTGGATCCATCCAATTATGATGATGCTCCCATTGAAGGGATTCGAAGAATCCTAGAAGAGTATGCTGGTCAGAAAATCCCACGGTCTTCCAAGATTCCGACAGACAAAATTGAGTGGATTCGGATGGGCACCACAGTTGCTACAAATGCTTTTATGGAGCGGAGAGGTGAGAGGATTGCTCTTTGTGTGACTAGGGGCTTCAGAGACTTGCTTCAGATTGGAAACCAAGCTCGGCCAAACATCTTCGACCTCACAGTCGCGAAGCCCTCGAACCTCTACGAGGAAGTAATAGAGGTTGATGAGAGAATTGAACTTGTGCTGGATAAAGAGAAGGACTCTTCTTCTTCTTTGGTACAAGGAATATCTGGTGAACTTGTTAGGGTGGCAAAGCCTCTGGATGTAGAAGCACTAAAACCTTCGCTGAAAGGTCTCCTCGATAAAGGGATAAGCTGTTTGGCTGTTGTGCTGTTGCATTCATACACTTACCCTCATCATGAAATCTTGGTCAAGCAGTTAGCTTCAAGCATGGGTTTCAGGCATGTCTCTCTGTCATCAGCTTTGACTCCCATGGTTCGTGCTGTGCCCCGAGGCCTGACAGCTAGCGTTGATGCCTACCTGACTCCAGTCATTAAGGAGTACGTATCAGGCTTCATGTCAAGATTTGAAGGGGGCTGAGAAGGTGAATGTATTGTTTATGCAGTCAGATGGAGGACTTGCACCAGAGCAAAGATTTTCTGGGCACAAAGCAGTCCTTTCGGGTCCTGCAGGAGGTGTTGTTGGCTACTCGCAAACCCTCTTTGGGCTGGAAACATCTAAGCCCCTGATTGGGTTCGATATGGGTGGCACATCCACCGATGTAAGCCGCTATGATGGAAGTTATGAGCAAGTTCTTGAGACCCAGATTGCTGGAGCTATCATACAAGCACCTCAGCTTGACATAAACACTGTTGCTGCTGGTGGTGGTTCCAAGCTGAAATTTCAATTTGGATCCTTCCGGGTAGGACCTGAATCAGTTGGGGCACATCCTGGTCCAGTTTGTTACAGGAAAGGTGGGGAATTAGCTGTTACAGATGCTAATTTGATATTAGGGACTGTTATTCCTGATCACTTCCCATCTATCTTTGGCCCTAATGAAGATCAGCCTTTGGACATTGAAGCCACAAGAAAAGCATTTGAGAAGCTATCTGTTGAGATAAATTCTTACAGGAAAAGCCAGGACCCTTCAGCAAAGGTCATGACAGTAGAGGAGATTGCCCTTGGATTTGTGAATGTGGCAAATGAAACAATGTGTCGGCCCATACGTCAGCTAACAGAAATGAAGGGGCATGAAACAAGAAATCATGCACTTGCTTGCTTTGGGGGTGCAGGTCCCCAACATGCATGTTCTATCGCCAGGTCACTAGGCATGTCTGAAGTCCTTATCCATCGGTTTTGCGGGATATTGAGTGCTTATGGAATGGGCTTGGCTGATGTTGTCGAAGAGGCACAGGAGCCATATTCTTCTATTTATGGTCCTGATTCTGCGCTTGAGGCATCTCGAAGAGAGGCTGCTCTGTTAAAACTAGTAAGACAAAAGCTGAGAGAACAGGGTTTTAGGGATGAAAGCATCAAGACAGAGTCATATTTAAACTTGAGGTATGAGGGAACAGATACAGCCATCATGGCTAAACAACCAAAGGAAGAAGATGGGAATGACTATGCTGCTGAGTTTGTAAGGCTGTTCCAGCAGGAGTATGGATTCAAACTGCAAAACAGGAAAATCCTAATCTGTGATGTGAGGGTTCGAGGCATCGGAGTCACTAACATCTTGAAGCCTCAAGAGCTTGAACCAGCTTTGGCAAATCCTGTAGCAGAAGGTTCTTATAAAATATACTTTGGTAATGGGTGGCAAGACACACCATTATTCAAGCTTGAGAAGCTGGGTTATGGCCACGTTCTGCAAGGCCCTGCAATCATCATGAACGGGAACAGTACAGTGATTGTCGAACCTGACTGTAGAGCCATCATTACCAAGTATGGTAATATAAAGATTGAGGTCAGCTCAGCCCCCAGTACCATAGAGATTGCAGACAGGATTGCGGATGTGGTGCAGCTTTCTATATTCAACCATCGGTTTATGGGCATTGCGGAACAGATGGGTTGGACCCTTCAAAGAACTTCTATTTCAACAAACATAAAGGAGAGGCTGGATTTTTCTTGTGCCTTGTTTGGCCCAGATGGGGGACTTGTGGCAAATGCTCCTCATGTTCCTGTGCATCTTGGGGCCATGTCGAGCACGGTGTGTTGGCAACTCAAATACTGGGGTGAGAACCTTCATGAAGGAGATGTTTTGGTAACTAATCATCCTCGTGCAGGAGGAAGCCATCTGCCTGATATTACTGTGATTACTCCGGTCTTTGATAATGGCAAGCTGATATTTTTTGTGGCAAGCAGAGGGCATCATGCAGAAATTGGTGGGATAACTCCGGGAAGCATGCCACCCTTCTCAAAAGCTATATGGGAGGAAGGGGTGGCCATTAAAGCATTCAATCTTGTTGAAAGAGGTGTCTTTCAAGAAGATGGTATCATACATCTTCTTCAGACACCTGGTTGGGATGAGAACATTCATGCAGTAAAATCCCAGGGACCCGTAGGCTTCAGGATAATTTGTCTGATCTTCGAGCCCAAGTGGCAGCAAACCAGAGGGGAATCACGCTTATCAAAGAACTCATCGATCAGTATGGTCTGAATACTGTTCAATCTTACATGATCCATTTGTCCAGAAAAAAGCTGAAGAAGCCGTGAGGGAAATGCTCAAAATGGTTGCTGGTAGAGTTGAACAGGAAAAAGGGTCTGCTGTTATCGAGGAAGAAGACTATATGGATGATGGCTCTGTTATCCACCTTAAGCTCAGCATTGATGCCAAGAAGGGCGAAGCTACTTTTGACTTTGAAGGGACAAGCCCAGAAGTTTATGGTAATTGGAATAGCCCTGAAGCAGTAACTGCTGCGGCGGTGATCTACCGCCTCCACTGTCTGGTGGATGTTGATATCCCGGTGAATCAAGGGTGCCTGACGCCTGTGAAAATCCATATTCCTGAGGGTTCTTTCCTTTCTCCAAGTGATGAGGCTGCTGTGGTGGGTGGTAATGTGCTCACATCCCAAAGGGTAACCGATGTCATCCTAACTGCATTCCAGGCGTGCGCTTGCTCTCAGGGATGCATGAATAACCTGACCTTTGGTGATGACACTTTTGGTTACTATGAAACTATTGCGGGTGGCAGTGGAGCGGGACCAAGCTGGGATGGAACGAGTGGAATTCAGTGTCACATGACTAATACTAGGATGACTGATCCTGAGATTTTTGAGCAGCGGTATCTGGTTCTTTTGCACAGGTTTGCTATTCGAGAAAACAGTGGGGGTGATGGTTATCATAAAGGGAGTGATGGCCTTGTCAGGGAAATAGAGTTTCGACGGCCTGTTATAGTGAGCATTCTCTCAGAGAGGCGAGCGTATGCCCCGAGAGGATTGCAGGGAGGAAAAGATGGGGCTCATGGGGCAAACTATCTGATGAGGAAAGACAAGCGAAAAGTGTATCTCGGAGGTAAGAACACTATCGAGGTGGATGCAGGTGTAATTCTTCAGATTCTTACTCCAGGAGTTGTTGGATTTGGCAGTCCTCGTTGATATTTTCATGCTGCCCTTCAGCTGCTGTCATTCTCCTTTCGTATGTTTTCTCCTCCTACAGGAAGAATGACATCCTCTTTTCAGGAAACATATTGAAAATAAAAATTATGGTTGCCGTGTATTCTATAATTGATTTCATAACCAATCCCTGTCTTGCCTTGTGCTGTTATAGTTTTGTTGAATAAAAGGCACCATTTAAAAAATCCATCAGTCAAATCAAAATGACCTTTTCCTCTATAATTTGGAATATGCTTTGCAATCTAGATTTTTGATGATGCACTGGTCTTCAACAGTCTAATTTCTTTATTTGCAATTTCTGCTCAAACTGTTTTATAAACTCATGATTACAAAACTGAGAACATCATCCAGTATCCCCATTCTCTATACATTGCTGATGATTCTGCAATAAAATGAATCCTTGCACCCAAAATTCTCCTAGCAAATGGAAATGTCGTTTCCTGCATGTATTTCTGAGTAGATTGGTCATGATACCATTTCGGTGTGGAAGTTGTGCTGGTGACTTTGGTTTAGACCTTTCATCTGTCCACAAGTTTCATTGTGGAAGTCATGCTGGTGACTTTAGAGAACCTGATACATTCTCAAAAACTCTCCTCTTGGGTGGATATATTTGTACAGGAAATGATGCTGCATCAAATTGGGGTGATGTCTAGCAGTTGGCTGTGAAAATCTTGGATGCTTTTGAAAGAAATGTTGTCAGCATCTGTTTTTGCTTCAGTTCATAAGCATGCCATCTAGCTGTTTGTTTTTGGGGAACATTTCAGCACTAATCATCATTTAGTGCTGGTGAAACTATTTTGCTATCACCGAAAGCATAAACGGTTAGCAAAGAATGGTAAATTTTTCGATATGGTAAATTTTTCAGAATGGTTAGCATAAACGGTTAGCATAAACTTTGCAGAGTGGTTCTTATTATTCGATATGGTAAATTTTTCCTTTTCTGGATTTTGGGAGCAGAATTAACCTGCTTAAAAATGTTATTACTACCTGCTACTTGAGAAATATCTATTGCTGCAGCCATGACCCTCAAATGCCTTGTCAGCTCGAATCTTGCAAGCAAAATTTAAGTAGAACTATGACATCTATGAGCTTTTAAATAAAGGAAATATATATTTTTTAGATTGCAGGTAAGGATGGCAATGTGTCATGTTGGGTTTTGTCAAAATAGTCATACTGGGCCCACTTATTTTTAAGATCCATACCCTACCTCCTTGCCTAACTATGACTTCGCTTGTCACTAATAGATTCCCATCGAAACCATCAATGGAAGTCATTATAGCATTGTAATGGCCCTTATTTTAACATGGATTTTATTATATCATAAGAAGTATCAGTCCTCCAGTATTTTTCCATCATCATATTGTGTTGTTTGGCAGTCAACGTGCAGACTATGCACTTGCTAACAGCACTCTGGGGTAATGCAGGTAACTGTCCAGTATATGGTGGGGCTATGATGCATGTGTTGAGTGCATTAGATGGTTGCTTTGAACAGAGTCAAGCACTGTTGGGTGTTATTTACTCGTTCCGAAGTAGTGAAGGACATAAAAGCATAAATGAGCTGTAATCTTAATTATTGTCCCACCGCTCATTATTCAAATGAAATCCTTACGATATGCTGTTGTGTAGAAACAACCTTACTCTAGATTCATTTGAACTTCTTAAAAAACTTTCCAACAAAGAAATTAAGTAGTTTGTACTTTGTATTGCATCTGTGTTGCCCAGAGGCATCATATTGTGCAGCAGAAGCTCAGACTAGTAGGAAAAGATGCCTGATACTATTGTGATAATGAAATACAGTTTCTAAGGTTGGTTTGCCCCCGCATCTTAGTACATGTGATCACATTTTTTTTGAACACTCTAACATGAATTTCGGAATGTCTTGAACGTTATTAAGTTCCGGTTTGATGGCTGATATAAAGAAGTATAGACTTGCATTTCTAACTATATAAAGAGGTCTGCTACTTAAATTAGTTTTTCGTTAGGTGAAGGCAATGATAGGATAAAAGGCAGCTTTAAGTAAAAGACTAGAAGAGACCATGTGATTGATTGGATTGTGTAATAAATATTTTTAAGGAATACAGTATTTGTTTTACTTAGTTGACTAGTATCATTACTTATCATCCTACATTGCTGCATATTAAAGGAATATGCCACAGTTTACGACTGCATCTTTCTCCACCGACAGCGCTTGAGAACTCTAAAATCTTTATTTTCAAGAAGTGGTCCTATTTTGAGAACTCTAGAATCTTTATTTTCAAGGAGTGGTCCTATTTTGCATGACTGCTGTCCAGTAAATGATGAGATCTACCATGAGGTAACGCAAACAAATCCTTCTTCTAATAAAACCAGTTCCAACATCAGCTTTGTTGGGCCTGGTGTGGTGCTATCAAGGCCCAGGTGGGCTAACTTGTATTGGGCTGGGTTTGAGTCCAAGGGTTGAGATTAAATCAAGTCACGGGTGTACACGGGCTTGGGGATTAGTTTAATCTCATTGGTTAGTCCATGGGAGTTTTTTGTTGAGTCTGGGCCTGGCCCACTTCGTGGATGTATTTAAACTCTAGTCTCTAGGGTTTGGATGGAATAGAGAACAGATTCTTTTCTCCCAAAAATTCCCTTCTCTCATCATAGGGCGGCAGCCCTTTCTTTCTCCTCCCCATCTTCCTCCTTTTCAAGAAGTAAACCTAACAGGATTGGGAATCCTTAGTTCTAGTTCTTGTTGAACGGGGAATCCCATTGCTATTCATCAAGGTCTAAACCTAACAGGATTAGGAATCCTTAGTTCTAGTTCTTGTTCAACAGGAATCCCATTGCTATTAATCACAGGTCTAAACCCTAACAAGTGGTATCAGAGCCTGGTTCAAGGAGTAATCTGGAGGCCTTCAAGGAGTTGAAATAATTTCAACAGAATCTCGTCAAGGTACTTCTCTATTTTATAAAATTTATTTTTGTGCTATTTTTGAATTGGCCATGGGGAGTAGCATAAAAATAGAGGTTGAGAAGTTTGATGGGAAGGGAAGTTTCTCCATGTGGAAAGTCCGGGTAGAGGACCTCCTTGTGCAGCAGGGTTTAGATTTGGCTTTGGAGGAAAGGCCAGATGGGATGACAGACAAGCAGTGGATTTCATTGGAGAAGAAGACATGTTCAATGATCAGGGGCTGTCTGGCGGATTCAGTCCTCTATTCAGTGCTGGAGGAGAAGACCCCGAAGGGACTCTGGACGAAGTTGCACACCCTCTATATGGGGAAGAATATGTGCAACAAGTTGATGTTGAAGAAGCGCCTCTACAGCCTTCGGATGTCAGAAGGTGGAGATGTGCTGGGTCACATCCAGATATTCGACCAGATGAGCAATGAACTTCTGAATGTCGGGGTCAAGATGGAGGAAGAAGATAAAGCACTTCTGCTTTTATGTTCAATGCCCACGTCTTATGACTCATTGGTCACAACACTGCTCTATGGGAAGGAGACATTAATTTATGAAGATATTGTCTCGGTGCTTCGGACGAATGAGCAGAGGGAGAAGATGACCAAGGAAGCTGTTCCCCAGGAGGGTCTATCAGTTGGGGAAAGGACAGGCAGAGGTAGGGGCAGGGACAGAAGTAAGTCTGGAGGACGATCAAAGTCCAGGAAAGGCAAGAGAGAGCTGAAGTGCTATAAGTGTGGAGAGGTAGGACATTTTAAGAAGAATTGTCCTAAGTGGAAAAATCAGAAGGGAGAAAAAGGAGGATCTGAGTCTGTGAGTACAGTTGCAGATCAGGAGGTGGAGGATGATCTCTTGGTTGTATCAGATGATCACAGGCACAGCACAGAGATGTGGACCTTGGATTCAGCCTGTTCTCATCATTACACTCCCAACCGGTCGTGGTTCAGTACTTACACAGAGGTTGAGGAGGGGAATGTGACTCTTGGAGATAATCACCCTTGCAAGGTGGCAGGTATTGGCACAGTGAGGGTGAGGATGTTTGATGGTATGGTGCGCACTCTTACCAGTGTGAAGCATGTTCCAGAACTCAAGAAGAATCTGGTATCACTGGGGTACTTGGAGCGGACTGGATACAGCTTCAGCAGTCGTGCCAGGAGTGGAGTTCTGAACATCTCCAATGGAGCCATGGTGGTGATGAGAGGGAGGAGGCTGGAAAATAATCTATACAAGATGGAGGGCTCTGTGATGACTGTGAAATCTGAGTGGCAGCTGTGGAGCAAGATCCCCGGGATGTGTACAGGATGTGGCATTACCGCCTGGGCCACATGGGAGACAAGGGGATGAAAGAACTGAGCAAGAGAGGTCTGCTTCCAGACTTGAGTAGCGGAGATATGGAGATCTGTGAGCCTTGTCAGATGGGAAAGCAGAGGAGAGTACAGTTCTCAGTCAGCACAGCTAGGAGTGCTGAACCCCTGGAGTTAGTACACACAGATGTCTGGGGACCAGCCCCAGTTTCTGCAAGGAATGGGGCCAGATACTTTATGACCCTGATAGATGATTTCTCAAGGAAGCTGTGGATCTACTTTATGAAGGAGAAATCAGAGGTCTTCACCAAGTTCAAAATCTGGAAGGCTGAGGTGGAGAAGGAGCAGGGTAAAAGTGTGAAGTGTCTGAGGTCTGATAATGGCGGGGAATACACCAGCAGGGAGTTCCAGATTTTTTGTGAGGAGTGGGGCATCAGAAGGCACTTCTCGGTGATGGGAACTCCTCAACAGAATGGGGTGGCTGAGAGGATGAACAGAACACTATTGGAAAAGGCAAGATGCTTAAGGCTGCAGGCAGGGCTTCCAAAGATGTTCTGGGTTGACGCAGTAGATGCAGCTAGCTACTTGGTCAATCGGTCACCGCACACCAGGTTAGATGGAGACATTCCAGAGGAGATATGGTCTGGAAGGAAGACAAGCCTAAACCATCTAAGGGTGTTTGGATGCACAGCATATGTGCATGTTGGAGCTGGGGAGCGGAGTAAGTTGGATGCCAGGTCTAAGAAGATGGTGTTCCTAGGCTACCCGCGAGGAGTCAAGGGGTATCGGCTATGGGACCCCTTGGAGAAGAAGGTTGTCATCAGCAGAGATGTAACCTTTGATGAGAGCTCAATCCTCCAGAACAGAAGTGGCATGGATGCACAGCAGGGACTACAGGAGGTAGAACACGGTAACACTAGTCAGACAACCTCCTATACAGTTGTGCCATTTGCTAGTGGACCAGGAGGATTTGAGATTCAGGTGGAGAGGACTGACAGAGGGGGTAGAAGCCAGGGAGTTCAGCAGGATGCAGCTGGACAGGGGACTGATACTGGGATCGCACAGCAAAGGCCCAGGAGGAACGTGCGACCACCAGTTCGATACGGCTTTGAGGATTCGTTGTCATATGCCCTGGTGACAGCGAATGGAGACCCTTTCACCTATGAGGAGGCTATGGAAAGTCAGGATAGAGATAGGTGGATCCATGCTATGGCAGAGGAAATGCAGTCTCTTCACAGCAATAATACGTGGCAGGTGGTCCAGCTGCCACAAGGAAAGAAACCCATTGGTTGTAAATGGGTTTATCAGCGCAAGGAAGGAGCTTCAGAACAAGAGGGTATCAGGTATAAGGCAAGACTAGTGGCCAAAGGATACTCTCAGAAAGAAGGCATCGATTATGGTGAGATATTTTCTCCAGTTGTCAGGCACACTTCCATCAGACTATTATTGAGTATTGTAGCAGCTCAGGACTTGGAGCTGGAGCAGATGGATGTGAAGACAGCATTCCTCCATGGTCATTTGGAGGAGAGCATCTACATGGAGCAGCCACCAGGGTTTAGAGAACCAAGATCAGATGGGAAAGTCTGTTTGCTGAAGAAATCTCTGTATGGGCTGAAGCAGTCGCCGAGGCAGTGGTACAAGAGATTTGACACTTATGTTAGGAGCATTGGACTTTCCAGGTGTGAGTATGATTCTTGTGTGTATGTTAAATCTCTGGATGATGGGTCTAGGATGTACTTACTCTTGTATGTAGATGACATGCTGATAGCATGCAAGAGTGAGAAGGCTGTACAGGAACTGAAGATAGCTTTGTCTCGGGAGTTTGAGATGAAGGATCTGGGGCCAGCCAGGAAGATCCTAGGGATGGAAATCATCAGAGATAGATCCAAAGGTGTGCTGCATCTGAGTCAGGGTGGCTACATTAAAAAGATTCTGGAGCGATATGGGATGAAGGATGCCAAACCGACAGCACTACCTTTGGCAGCACATTTTTCCTTATCGAAGACCATGTCACCACAGACTGAGGTGGAGGCTCAGGAGATGGAGAAGGTACCATATGCTTCTGGTGTTGGGAGCCTTATGTATGCCATGGTATGTTGTAGGCCAGACATAGCCCATGCAGTGAGCCAGGTGAGCAGGTTCATGGCGCAGCCTGGTAGGGAGCACTGGCGAGCACTGAAGGGAATCTTCAGGTACTTGGTAGGTACAGTTGGGGTTGGTATTTGCTATGGACAGCAAGAAGATGCTGAGAGATCCAACTTATCCAAGGAGGCTCGTGGGCAGTTATATGGGTATGTGGATGCAGACTTTGGTGGAGATGTGGACACTAGGAGATCCACAACAGGCTTTGTGTTCAGCCTGTTTGGTGGTCCAGTATCGTGGAGATCATGTCTGCAGCCCATCACAGCCTTATCTACCACGGAGGCAGAATACATAGGTATCACAGAGGCAGCAAAGGAAGCTCTTTGGCTGAAGGGCTTGATGCTGGAGATGGGACTTGATCAGAAGGTTGTCCAGGTGCATAGTGACAGCCAGAGTGCTCTGATGCTTGCGCAGAATGCAGTCTATCATGCCAGGACGAAGCACATTGACCTCAGATACCACAGGATCAGAGAGCTGGTGGAAGATGGTGAGGTGGAGCTGGTGAAGGTATACACCAAAGAAAATCCAGCAGATGCACTGACTAAGGTTCTTCCACGGGACAGTTTTCAAAAGTGTATTTCGTTGTTAAAGCTGATGGACACAGTGGACGTGCTGAGGCCTTGAAAGCACCAAGGTGGAGATTGTTGGGCCTGGTGTGGTGCTATCAAGGCCCAGGTGGGCTAACTTGTATTGGGCTGGGTTTGAGTCCAAGGGTTGAGATTAAATCAAGTCACGGGTGTACACGGGCTTGGGGATTAGTTTA
>UESW01003365.1:0-26182 GCA_900491605.1 Calamus simplicifolius
CCTACAATTTTGACAAAAATTATAGGGAAAACCCTTTCCCTACGATTTTCATAAAAGTTAGGGAAATGCTCTCCTATAATAATTTTTTTCGTTCTAAACTTTTCCCTATGATTTTTATTAAAATCGTAGGCAAAGGTTGTAGACATTTACCTACGATCTTCATGAAAATCGTAGGGAAACCCTTTCCCTACGATATATGTGAAAATCGTAGGAAAAGGCTATAGACCTTTCTCGAAAATGCTACTCTTTCCCTACCATTTTTGTGAAAATCGTAGGGAAAACCCTTTCCCTATGAATTTCATAAAAATCGCAGGGAAAGGATCTAAAGCCTTTTATGTAATAATTTTTTTCATTCTAAATTTTTCCCTACGATTTTCACGAAAATCATAGGGAAAGGTTGTAGACCTTTATCTACGATCTTCATGAAAATCATAGGAAAAGGCTATAGACTTTTACCTACGATAAACTAAAAATTGTAGGCAAAGATTTCCTTTGCCTACGACATTTATAAAAATCGTAGGCAAAGGTCCGATGGAAAAGCTCCCTAAACCTTACCCTCTGAACACTACAACAAATTTATGGTATAGCGACGCTAAATATGTCGTTTGCCGACACTATAAAGTATCGGCAAATATTGTCACGACGCTTTCACAAGCATCAGGAAACTGGGGGTGGACACGGGAAATCCTAACGCTTTTAAAAAGCATCGGGAAGGCGTGGGGCCGTACAAACGCTTAAAAGCATCAGGTTGTGCCGATGCTTTTAAGCATCGGCAGGTCAATTGTACCGATGCTTTTAAAAAGCGTTAAAGGGTACACAAGAACATTTTTTTAAAAAAATAATAATAAATTTGCCGACGCTTTAAAGCGTCAGCAACATTTAAAAAAAAAACAAATTTGCCGATGGGCGGATTCGGACCGGCAGCGTACACGGCATCGAAGCATGGGGTGTTGGGGCTGGTGCGAGCGGTGGCAGAGGAGCTTGGAAGGCACGGAATACGGGTGAACTACGTGTTGCCGGCCACTGTGGTGACACTGATGGCGCTAAGTTTGAGTGGGCTGAGCGAGATCCAAACAGAGGAGGTTAGCAGGGGCATGATGCAACCTTTCTGCTGTAAAAATCAAAAAACAAAAGCAGACGTACGCATAGAAAAGAAGTGATAGAGCTTGGGAACGGACCACGAACTGCTGGGCATCGGGCCAGGACTGCTTAGAGAAACGCTTGACGGCAACGAGGTGGCCGCCGACGAGCTTCCCTCGGTTCCTTGTGCTCTTGATTTTTCTCAGCATCCATTTCCGCTCCAAAATCAACACGATGAGGTATGAGAATTAGCCAGCTTTGACTCTTTCGGTTGGACTTTGAGACCTGTTAGCACTTCCTCAACCAAAAAGGTTTCTTAGCTTCTAGCTGAAAGAAAGAAATTAATAGAATCAAAAAACCCATACCATAGATCTTCTTCTTATGATTATAGAGTGGAAGATAGGACTCAACTCAGGAATAAGACACTAAACGCTATCCTTCTTCCCAAAAGTCCATACCATATATCTTCTTTTTATGATTACATTGGGGGCCTTCTCTCCGCTCTCAGAGACGATCAGCTCTGGGCTGAAGCCCTTGGTCGCCGCGCGGAGCTCCTTCAATCCGTACTCCTTGAACGCCGGCACCTGATCCTGCTTGCCCCCCTCCCCATTTGCTTCTGATCGCCAAAAAACCCAAAACAAAATCACCAAAAGAAATCCAAGAAATTGATAAAAAAAAAAAAAAAGAGAGGGGAGACAATGTTACGTAGATCTGGGTTGTCGGTGGAGAGGCATTCATCGTCGGGAGCATCGACGTTGGAGGTCTTGGAGTAGATGCAGCACATCCGCTTTGTGTCGGCGGCGATGGCAGCGATCGGAGCAGTTGAGAAGAGAAGCAGTAGTGGAGATGAATAAGATCTGTTCCAAATAAGATATATAGAGAGAGAGCGTATTTGATTTCTATTTCAATCTACAAAAATTTTTTGGCACTGGCTTTTTGGCGCCGGCTTAAAATTGAAACAGAAATTCCATAAAAATTTTGGCGTTGTCCAATCCCGTGACCTAATTAAAAAATACAATGCCAACGACGCTAAAAAGCATCGGCATCCCATGATTTAAATTATGATGCCGATGCTTTTAGCATCGGCATCAAAAATCGAGCACCCGACACTTTAAAGTGTCGTTAAAACTCATTATCTTTCGACACTTTAGCAAAGCGTCGGTCTGATTCGGAAAGGAAAAAAATGTTGTTATGGGACCTTTTTTGTAGTGGAAAAATGTCTTTATTCATCGGACTTTAGTGCGCAAAGCGTGCATAGGGCGCGCGTTGTGTGAGCGCACACGTGGGGGGCACCGTGGCCCAATGGCCATAGCATGCGCGCTCGCACAAGCGCGCGGCCAATGGCCGCACTCGATGCATGCTTTGTGCATCGGAGTTCGGTGCACAAAGACTGTTCCAACCCTCTTATGGTCATTTTTGATTCTTCACAGCTTCCCTCATTCTGCCTCCCTTTGTCCGTGAGCTCCCAATTCGGAGATTACCTGATCGTTCTTCAGTGAAGGACTTAGGCCAGGGCCTCGCCAAAGCCACAACGCCTGAAAGCCCCCAATTGGTGTCTCAAGATCCTTCCTCTCTTTCCCCTCCTTCTTCCACTCTTCCTTCTTCCGCCATCGCCAAAAACCCTAACCCCAATCCACCTCTGAATACTAATCCTAACCGTAACTTCAATCCGAACCCCACCGTCGTGACATCCTGCCTCAGTCGATTTCGACCTTCACCCCTTCATTCTGACCCTTGAGCGCCCCTCCCATCCCCCAGTACTCCATCCCAAATCCCAGCTTCCAAGGCCCAGTAGTGCAAAACCGCAGCATCCAGCCTCCCGAGGTCTTGGATCCAGTTTTGATCACGCTGCTATTAAAATCGATCTGGATGGGTCCAGTTGAGCCATATTTTATATGCAATTATTTTTTTTCTTATAGTGAGGTTGCTCAAAGTTATCTGAGTGGTTAACAAAATGGAAATGGCTAAGCATGCTTATTATTATCATTGTCCGGTAAAGCTTCCTTGTCGTCCATGTGGTTAGTATGTGGAACATCCATCTAAGACTGCAATTTGGGGCGATTGTCATTTCTTTTAAAAATAAAAATATAAATTTTATTTTTATTTTTAAAATTTGTAATAAAAAAATATCGTTGATCATCATCAGTATTTTTATTTTTTACAATTTTGATAACAAAAATATATTTGATAACTATTATTTTTTATTTTTTTATACAATAAGAAATGCTTTTAAGAAGTTTTTTTTCATAAAGCTATTTTCATTTTGGAGGCAAAATCACCTGCAAATAATTTTTTTAAAAAGCCTTTTCCTAAAATTTTTAAAATCACCTACAAATATTTTTTCTAAAAAACCTTTCTCTACAATTTTCACCAAAAATTTTGCCGAATATTTTTGCCTCAAAATAATTTATTAAAAAAACAAAATTCTCTTTTCCTATGATTTTTAAAATATCATAGAAAAAAACTAAAAACTTTTTTTATAATTTTTATAAAAATTATAAAAAATTCTATTTTATTTTTTAATTTTTTTATAAAAAATCTTTTCCTACCATTTTTAGTCTTTTCCTACGATTTTCATGAAAATCATAGGCAAAGGATCAGCAAATTTTTTTGGTTGGGGGGGGGGGGGGGGGCAAAAGCTTCTCTACCCTTCACTACCCCTTCTTCCCTCGCTCTGCCCTAACACTAGAGGAAAAAGCTTCTCTACCCTTCACTCCCCCTTCTTCCATCCTCTGCCCCCTGAGATCTCCATCCCCTTTCTTGCTTCCCCTTCCTCCCCCTCCTCCTCCCCCTCCCCCTCCCTCAAAGAACACCTCATCTTCGGTTCCTCCTCCGATCTCCAATCCTCAATCTCTCCCAAAGCCCTAATCAATTCCTCTCTCCAACGCCACTCTCGCGCGGCTCTCTCCGACGGCGAAGCCCTCTTTGCGAGCAGGTAGGGATCTTGACGCCTTTTGTTTCATCAGTCCATCAGTGGATCCTTTCTTGATCTGACGGTCCTCATCTGTTTGATTCTAGGAGGGGATATTGTAGTGCGGTGGTGGTGGCTGGGAGGAGCAGGGTTGTGGTGGAGGAGAAGGCGGTGGCCATGATGAAGAGAGACAGAAGGATGGATTCGGCATCGTCGTCTTGGGTGCCGGATCCAGTCATCGGCATTATTTTTTCACTCAGTCGCCGTCTTTGCTTCTCTTGCCTCCCGCCGGTGAAGGGAAGAAACCCTATCCACCGTGGTCAGTCTATTCTTCAAATTTCTTTGATTTTTTTCTGTTTTAGAATTTGGTCCGCACATTTTCCTTTCGTTTCTGTGATTTCTTTTTTTTTTTTGCTGCTTTTTGGTTATTTTCTATGGGGGTTTTGTTCGCAGTCTTTGATCACGAACGAGGATTTCCAGCACATCCTTCATGTGTTGAACACGAACGTGGATGGGAAGCAGAAGATCATGTGCGACCTCACCTCCATCAAAGGTATTGGCCGCCGCTTCGCCAACATCGTTTGCAAGAAGGCCGATGTGTTATTAATATATAACTCTTGTTCTTTTTATCTGCATCCCGGTGGTTAACAGCATGCTGGAGCTCGGATCCACGGATGTCATCTATCAGAGCTTGGAGCTCATGAACAGGATCCATGGATGTCATCCCTATTTTTTTTCTCATGAATTTTGGGAGTGACCGTAAGATGAATGAGCATTAACACCCTTCTTAATTGCTGTTTCTGGTGGGCCAAGAGATTGGGAGCTTTGAACAAGTTCAAGGCTGGAATTGAAAAGGTTGTCTTCGTATCTTACTGCCCCACCCTCTGTTCTTTATTTTATACATTGTTCTATCTTACTGGTCATTCATCTTCTCATTTTAACTTTATATTTTCCCCCATAGCTTTTGAGGTAAGCAGGTGAGATTTTACCTCTCTGATTTGTTTACAAACACATTGGCTCCAATCAATTTGGATGAAAAAGGTCTAGCTTACATTTCATTTTCAGGTATTCTACGGACTATGGCATGTTCTGCTTCTGCATAGTAGACATTGGCTCTTATTACGCTGACGAGGGTTCATTTGAAGAGCCAATGGGAAGGGACAGCCTTCAAAATTTCTGGCAAAAATATAAGGTGGACATAGCATTCTATGGGCATGTTCACAACTACAAGAGGACCTGTCCAATATACCAGGTAGGAAGAAGACATTGCTTTCTCTGTGTTTAAAGTAACTGACAAAATTCTCTGCATTTTAGCGAGCACAGATTATTTGAGTTTCTAACTCACAGCTAAGTCAGGTCCACTGATAAATATCATTATTTTAAGAGCATATGGATTTAGTTATGATCAATTTTGCAATTAATTATTTTATTTGCATCTGCGTGCCGGAACATTCATGAAACGGAAGTATTCTGTTTGGATTGGTGGCTCCATCCTTGCATCTCTCAGCACCTTCCAGCAGGTAAAATTTTGGTTCATAAGTTGCTTCTCTTCTCAGGATCATTATATAATTGCAGTATATCAGTAGTCGTGCCACCAATCTAGTTCTATAGTTAAGCCATTGCCGCTAATTTCTGTTTCTCGGCTTGTTAATCACCTGACCTATGTTCAAATTTGCAGATGTGAATTTCGAAGGAAGAGTATGATGAAAGTGATCCTTCAATCGTGCACCGGAAGTGCTTTTGAGTAGTTCTAGGGTCAGTCATTTCATGGCAGTTTTTGAGTCCCAATATATTTTAGATCTTATATTTTGTCTCAGCCTTATCGATCTTTTTAAATCTTATGTAATTTGATTTCTGTCTCCATGCGCAGCTCTACTTATGGCCGTGATGAAGTCATCCTTGATGCTGGGAATCACACACTATCTCATGCACTCTAAACAACTTGGATGTGTAGCTTGCATTTTGCGGGTTTAGGTTTTTAAAGAGACGACACTCTACATATCATATATTATTCACTTTGGTTTAGTCCATCTGTAGTACAATACTATTCTTGTTGCTAGGAAAAAGTAAAATATAAGGAGGCATATATGTATCTGAAATCTTTTTGACTCCTGAATCATCATCTTATTCCCTTATATTTGATGAAATTTTTTGGATTTTACATCTCAAGTGATGCTCTTAAAATTGAATGACTATATTCTACTTTTGTTAAAATTTAAATGTGCAGACTAGTTATTCAGGCTTGGGGCATGAAGAACTACACACAGAAGGAGGAATGGTGATTTAAAAAAGAAATATAATTTTTAAAAATTAAATAATTTAAAATATAATAAATATAACTTTTTTATGATTTTAAACATATTTTGTAAGAAAAAAATAAAAAAATATATTTATTTTATTTTTTTTCTATGATTGAATTTCTTTTCGTAGATAAAAATGGTTAAAAATAATAATTAAAAAAAATTACCTTACTATTTTTTCCTATGATTTTATGAATTTTTGTAGGGAAAGATATGAATAAAAAAATATTTTTTTTTTTTCCTATGATTTTGGGTTTTTCGTAGGTAAAGAAATCATTAAACAATTTTATTAGCCAATTTTTTATACGATTTTAAGAATTTTCATAGGGAAAGATGTTAATCAAAAATATATATATTTTTAATTTTTTCCTATGATTTTGGGTTTTTTATAGGGAAAGAAATCATTAAAAAAATTTATCAGCCAATTTTTTCCATGATTTTAAGAATTTTCGTAGGGAAAGATGTGAATAAATTTTTTTTTTTTTTTCTATGATTTTGGGGTTTTTCGTAGGGAAAGAATCATTAAAAAATTTTATTAGCCAACTTTTTCCTATGATTTTTCATTTTCGTAAGGAAAGATATGGATAAAAAAATATTTTTTTTAATTTTTTCTTACGATTTTTCATTTTCGTAGGAAAAAGTTTTCAAATTTCAAATTTAAATTTTAAATTCGATCACTCTTTTGCTACGAAATATGAACATTTTCCTACAAAAAAAATCGTAGGGAAATGGTCTACTCTTTGCTTACGTTTTTGAAAGTCGTAGGCAAAGGCTTTCCCGACGCAGTTTTGCCTACGACTTTTTTCAGCTTTTGCCTACGACAAAAATCATAGGGAAAGGCTTTTCCTACAATTTCTCTATCTTTTTCTACGAAAAAAATCGTAGGTAAAAGTCATTTTTCTTGTAGTTATATGAGAAAATAAGTGCTACAAGAGTTAATTGCTTGCCAGTTGTAAGTGTTAATCAAAATTTTCTCCTAAAGCTGATCCCAAGAACCCTTTTACACCCTTTGTCAACCCAAAGAACACTCTCTCACCCATGCAATTTATGTGTAACCACCATAATCTCAATGCATATATTCATAGGTAGCAGTTTCTTGCTCATCTAGTTAATTGGTTACCCATCAAATCTATCACTTATCAAGTTCATTACTTCCTCATTGGGCCTACTGCTTGCTTACCAAGCCTATTGTTTATGCATCAAGGCTATCATTTGATTGCCAAATATATTAAGAATATGAGTGACACATACAATAATTTCCACCTTGATAAATATTTTTATCAACTTGAAAGTTAGTTGTAAGTCCATTTGCTCACCAAAGCTACAAATAGAAAATAAAAAACATCAACCTACCAAAGTGCCAGCTATATATGAACAGAAGCAACAAATGATTCTAACCACTTAATTTAAAAAACATAGTCCACATGCCCAAAGACAACTTCACTAGTAAGTTACAGAGAGAGACATTGATCCATCTTCTTCCTTGCAAAAATTTTTCCTTACAATTATTTGAATCTTAGAAATACATTATTCATGTCTTTGCTCCAACTGCAAAAGAGACTTTTTATGGGATCCCATTGCCCTACAAGCTCTACTCTTAATCACTCATTAAGATCTCCATCATTATTTTTTTAGTCAAATCATACAAACCATCACATTTTACTCCTTTAATCAATGTTGTTTTGTCATGTATGATTTTCAAGACTCCACCTATAGCAAAATAGCCAGATCCCTTATATCAGATTCATATATATACTTAGCACATAAGCTACACCACGCAAAGTACGAACCACTCCTTTGAACATTTTTATTTTCATTGTCTCGAAATCTATAACATCACAAGTGTGACCCATCAACCAAGGGCATTATTATAATCCTTTTTCCTTAGAACATTAAAGTATTTTTTCTTAAAGTGTGCATATAAAATGCAAGGGGAATCTAATATCCAATTATCACAAGAAAATTATCAATAACTCTAGAGACTGTGAGACACCTTCATCATCAACACTACCAAAGAGCTCCTTCTAGAGGTGTCACTCTCCTTCCACTTCTATTGAGGATAGTCCTATTTAACATGGCCAATTTCCTTGCACATAGGATTAAGAAAAAACAATGTACATATAAGGATACTTTTGTATATATGAAAATATATAAAAGTATCGCAATACATAAAATATGAGGCTAATGAGATGGCAATTGGGTGGGCTGGGGTGAGGATATACATATTCTCATTACTACTTCATATTTATTAGTGAGGATAGAAAATAATCCCTATCTCCATCCCCACATAAAGTGCAGAACCCTCATCCTAAATGGGTATGACATAATGGATCCCTACTTTCTGAGTTGAAATTATCATTCCTATATCAACTTTTTCATAGTTGACCTAGTATTCTATTAAACATGTACAAGCATTCTAAGAGATTCTCACTTTTCTTCATCTTTAGTCGATCAAGGATGACTTCAAATGTAATAAATTGTTCAAACTCTTAGCAAGATAGAGTTTTATCAAATTTATCATTTCACAAGAATAGAATCCTCATTCATAACATCACTAATAATGTTATCAGTAATGCAAAGTCAAATTGTACTTATACAACTTGATTTCTACACCTTTCACTCCTTATTGCTCATCTTATATGGCTTTCCATCCTTTTTCTTCAATGCTTTATCCAAGTCTTATTAAATAAGGATGTCTCTCTTCTATTATTCAAGGAAGAATGAACAACTGATATCCATTGGCATGGTAACTAATTAAAAACTAATCAAATTGAATCACGTGGCTAAGATATCACTTATTGGGAAGAAATAAAGAATTTGAATCTGACCAGGAGAAGGCCCAAGTGGTATCAATGCCAATAACTACAATAAGACACAGCTCTTTGGCTAGCTTACTCTAGATTAAGATGTATATTGACTGGATTGAGTTTAAAAAGATACAAAAAGTAATATAATTAGAATTTTTTATAGCATTATATCCATAATATTTGGTATTGACTTAACTTTCTAATGCATCCTAATCACTTAAATCGAAGGTTAATTGAGAAAGCTAGAAGCAATTTTGTGAACATATAATGAACTTCATATAAATTACAAAATTGGCATTGATTGAGAAAATGATGATTTTTGATGTTCTTATTAATTTTTATATTTAAAAATTATATTGGATGAGTTACAAGTTAGTTTTGAATCAAGAATCTATTTTTAAATATTAAATACATATTTATCACTTTCTTTTTCTTAAAGGAGTCATTATCCTATAAAGACTAGGAAGTTTATTGAATTTAGGAGATTAAAATCGTATGAAGACTAGGAACCTAGGAAATCTCTTTATAAATAGAGCTCAATTAAGGTCTTTTGATAATAAATTAATAGTTCAGAGGGATGAAGAAAGTGAAGATTGAAGGATCAAGAAGATCAATTGAGAAACCCTTAAGCACAAAAATTGAGGATTAGTTTTTAGTGATTTTATCTAGAGAGGTAAGTAATTCAATAATAAATTAGAGTATTTTATAAATTATACATATTTTTTAAAAGAAATTTTAAACTTCAGTAAATAATCTAATCATAAGTTAAAGTATTTTATAAATTATTCATATTTATTAAAAGGGATTTTAAACTTCAATAAGTAATCTAATCATAAGTTAGCATATTTTAAAAACTATTCATAATTATTAAAAGAATTTTAAACTTTAGTAAGTAACTTGACTATAAATTAGGATTTTTATAATATTGCAAGATTAGGATTTTTATAATATGAATAAATTAGGATTTTTATAAATTATATGTATTTTTTAAAAGAAATTTTAAACTTCAGTAAATAATCTAATCATAAGTTAAAGTATTTTATAAATTATTCATATTTATTAAAAGGGATTGTAAACTTTAGTAAGTAATCTAATCATAAGTTAGCATATTTTAAAAACTATTCATAATTATTAAAAGAATTTTAAACTTTAGTAAGTAACTTAACCATAAATTAGAATTTTTATAATATTGCAAGATTACTAAAAATTATTTTATATTTAATGAATGATTATTTGAATTAAAATAATTACTAAATTTTTATATAATTAGTTGATTTGAAATAATGAGATTTTGAAATGTTATTAAAGTTTTAAATTTTGCATAGCATGTTTGCTACAAATTTGGATCAAGTAAGTAAGCAAATTATAAATTAGAAGATTTGTGTAAATTGCTTAACTATAAATATCTATTCAAAAATTTATAAATTATTGGTTAAATATTACTATTTTATTTTCTTATGCACTATTAGTACTTTAACACTTACTGCTATATAATTATTTTTGCATAGCTATTTACTTCAAATATTGGGGAATTATTGTTATTACAAGAATTTTATGATATAAATAAGTAAATAATAATTAATACAAAATTATTGATAATAAAATATCATCAAAAATATATAACTTTTGGTTTGCTATGTAATGAAAATGACTTGATGACTTGATGCCATATTTCAGGATCCATCTTTATAGAGGATATATGTGGAGGATACATCCCCATCCACACGCTTAAATGTGGTCTCAGGCCCTGTTATATGGATAAATATGATCATAGTGTGTGACCATCGAGAATGAACTTAGTATGATATAAAAATTGATGACATGATTTTGTTCAACAAATAATGATAAGGACACTGATTAATAAATGATGACATGTAAATTACTAATTATTAATGACTTAAAAATTTTGAATACAATAACATAAAAGATATTACATGAAAGTTTTGAGTACTAATTAAAGATACCTTAAAATTTATAAGTATTAGTATATCGATGATATGCCTAGTTGTGAATTAAAGTTTTTAGTTTTTCATAATGAAATGCATTGTTTCATAAAAAGCTGTATAAATCATCACTTGTTTGATCCACTGATTTATGTTGTGTTACTTTCTGAACGAAGACTTATAAACTCTATTATTATTTTCTTGTTTTAGAAACCAAGATATAAGTAGAAGTTGGGTGGAAGCTAGCCCTTTATCTCAATTATTATGTAAACTTGCTATGCATACAACACCTTGCATGTTACAGATTTGTTTTTAAGTGTGCGGTAGATTGTTACACTTTAGATCCATCTAGCTAGGGTCTGAGGCATGAGAGCTACCTATCATGTACAACTCTTAAAGTTAAGATGGTTTTGAAATTGATAGTGTGAAGAGCAATGACATTTAGATTAATATAAGGAGAGGTGATGGTTGTAGGTACTCCGAGTAGTATAGCCAGTAAACTTGATGGGGAGTAAAACAATAGGTTTTGAGCACAGGCTCAGGTATGATTCTGTGAAGATCTGACTATTGTATGTGTGCAGTGAAAACATGTCTTGAAAAGTGGGTGTCTCCTAGACTTGTGTGGTAATAAATTGGTGCAGTGTGGTTCTATACACTGGTGAAGTATTGCTTTTGGACTGGAGCTTAAACATGTGGTACATCCGAAGGAGTTATTAGACATGGAGATTTATCAAAAGTTGTGGATTGGACAATTGAGAGGATTTCAATTAGCTGACGTTTGAGGAAGCGAATGCTAAAGGAACATCTGTGAGGTTTACTCACAAATGAAATAATCAGTGGGAGATGAGTTGATATGTATGATTGAGCATTAAAATTTCATGGCTTAAACTTTTAAATTGAATTGAATTTTTTATCAATAAAATAAGCTGAGGATAATGTAAAACAGCCGAGAGAACAAAAATAGGAAAATAACAGGCAAACCACAGCACCCTAAAACATCTTAATTTTAATATTTTCAATCTACAGCTTTAAGGATTTCGAAAACGTTCCACATCAATCCCTCTCTCTCTCTCTCAGAACGATTCAGCAAATCTGTTCCAAACTTCCAACCATGTAAAATCTAGATCTCTAACATTTCACTCCAACCACACTGACCAGAACAAAGCTTCCATGGCACGGTCTGATTCCCCCTATCAGAATATGTATGCTCAAAGCTCGACCCTTCGTTGCCATACCCCTCCACTGAGCCTCAAATTAAAAGCTGAGCCTTCAAGTCAAGGACTGATTTGCATTGACTGCTTCCTCGAGTTTCCTCCCTAGAGCATATGCCAGTGGAGGGGGCACAGCATTCCCAATCTGTCTGTGCTTGTCTTGGATGTTACCCGAGAACTTGTAGCTATCTCGGAAACCCTGCATTCCATGATCAAATCAAGTAGTTTTTAGAACTCATTACTATGTTCTAATACTTATAAGTCAACTTGTTCCTTTATATACCTGCACTATGATATAAGAATATAGAAATGGTATTATTTACTCAAGTATGTATGATTGAAATGAAATGATTTTTTGTAGTAGAGATGAGGACCGGTAAGGAAGGTAGAAACTGTAGAAACTTACTTGAGACCGAGCACACTCACGGACCGTAAGAACTCGATCCTGCGCAGGATGGAACCGCATATCCACCTTACCCAGGGGTTGTGGATCAGTGGTTATTGTCGGAAAGTTTCCTTGCCAATCCAGCCTTCCAAGCAGTCCCTTCCAGTGATTGTTCTTCTTGGCAGTATTTATTAACCATTTAGGTACTAAGTTCCCCTTTTGTCCATTAGACAATTTAACCTACATTATTATAAAAAAACCAATGCCAATTATCTTTCTTGAGAAACAACAGTCGGTTATGTTCACATGATACTTCGTATTCTTGAATTTATTTCAACAAAGAACTATATACTTGTTCTATTGAACCATTTGGATAACTCTAAAACTATTCTCAAAAGTACATTTGATGCAGAGCATTGGAACAAGGAAAAAGAGAGCAAAATCTAAAGCTGCAACACATGATGCAAATAGATTTTTTCAGCATGTAATGAAATTAAAGAAAATTAAATTTAATTTTTTAGGAAATGGTAATAATAAATAAATTCAGGATTATAAAGCCTGCAAGGACATTAAATAAAAATAAATCAAGTTGTATTATAACTTTTAACTAACTATATGCAAATAATAATTGGGTCCACCAATTGGCACCCATATCATCAACAAATGCCCTAGAAAGAATTTCAATGTACAAATAGAGAAAGAAAAAACTCTTTGTGCACCATGCGTGGTCCCGCGTATAGCCCACGGTAATTGATTCGTGCATGTGTGTGGCCGCATGTGCAGTACAAAAAGGACAAAAATGTCATCATTGCACACGCGCGCGATGCATAAAGCCTTTTTTCTGGAGAAAGATGTTTTTTCACAAGATTTTAATCAGCCAAGTGTTTAAATTCAGGCGTAGTTCTCAAAATCCAAGCCTTATCTAAACACTTGGTTGATTAAAATCTTGTGAGAAAACCATGACATTCAATTTTCAGTGGTACAAAAGCAAGCCATTCAAATTTTAGAGCACCTGCTTCTTTTTATAGGGAAGTTTTATAAAAGACATGCTTCAGATTGTTAGAACTGTGATTCAAACATATGCAGCAACCTTCATGTACTAGATTCATATGGACTAAATAATGGTGTATGTAGATTAGTTAATTAGGTAGTTACTGTGTAGTAGGAATATTTAGTTCAATTACTGAGCAATTACTCAATAGCATCGTGTGTGATGTAGTTTTAAAATTCTAATGTTGAAGTGAAGTGTTATGTTATGTAAGCAAACTGTGAGTAGAAAAAAATTGAAGAACCTTTGAAATTTCTCTCTGAAACTCTACCATACCATTCTTTCTCTGTTTTCCAGCACAGTATCAGAACAACTGATACAGTCTTTCTGAGTCCACTTTATGTGCCTGTTTTCTATTTAAGAGTGCATCTTTCTTTGTTTCAATCCTTCAAGGTGGTATCAGAGTCAGGTTCGAAGCAAGGAAAAGGATCTGTTGTGTGTTCAACATCAGTGATTGGAGTCTTGGTTTAAAATGGCAACAAGCATGAGTTTTGTCAACATTTCACAACAAATGCTTCCAATTCTCAAGTCAGAGAATTATGACTCGTGGAGTTTGAAGTTGAAGACATTCTTCATGTTGAATGAGTTGTGGCCCTTGGTGGAAAGCGGATTCAACAAAGATAACGAAAGGCTTACTGCGGCACAACAAGTCGAGTTGAGGGAAAACAAGAAGAAAGATAGCAAGGCTTTGTTTTTTATTTAAACCTCTATGGATGAAGATGATTTTTTCAAAAATTATGGGAGCAACCAGATCAAAAAATGCATGGGATATTTTGAAAGAGGAGTTTAAAGGTTCCGATAAAGTAATTATGGTGAGACTGCAAACACTAAGAAGGGAATTTGAATCCTTTTTGATGAAAAACATAGAATCAATTTAGGATTTTGCCACCCATGTCAGTTTGATAGTAAATCAAACAAGATCTTTGGGAGAAAACTTGTCAGAGCAGATGATTGTTGAAAAAGTGCTGAAGAGTCTACCATCTAAATTCGATCATATTGTGGCCAAAATTAAAGAGTCGAAGGATCTATCACAGCTCTCATTCAACAGTTTAATTGCCTCCTTGAAAGCCCATGAAGAATGGCTGAATGCCAGAGTTAAGGTCATCACAGAACAAGTTCTTCAGGTAAAATTGACTAAAAAAGGAAGTGATAAGAATATATATGTTGATCAATCTCCCAAACCTAGTAGAGAATATGGAAGGGGTGGTAACTTCAATGAAAGATATCTATGAAAGCTATCAATTGGTATGCTTTATAGCTAAACCAATGAATTATGAGGAAGCCTCTAAGCAAGAAGTTTGGAAGAAAGCAATGAAGAATGAAATAAAAATGATTGAAAAAAAATTAAACCTGGGAGCTGGTTAATCTGCCGGCTGGAAAGAAAGAAATTGGGTTGAAATGGGTGTTCAAAACTAAATACAATGCAGATGGTACACTACAAAAACCTAAGGCAAGATTAGTGGTTAAAGGATATACTCAAATACTAGGCGTGGATGTCTTTGAAACCTTCTCGCCCATTGCAAGATTAGAAACCATAAGAACCGTTCTTGCAATTGCAGCACAAAATTAGTGAAAAGTTTTTCAGCTATATGTTAAATCAACATTCTTGAATGAGAAATTGGAAGAAGAGGTTTATGTGGAGCAACCGAAAGGGTTTGAGATTTATGGTCAAGAGAAATTAAAGAAGGCTTTATACGGCTTGAAACAGGCTCCAAGAGCTTGGTATAGTAGAATCAACATGTATCTGTTGGAAAGAAATTTTAAAGGCATCAAGAGTGAACCTACACTCTATAAAAAATCTCAAGGCAAAGATGAGATTATTATTTTTTCTAGTTATGTGGATCATTTAATCTTCACTAGGAATTCAGATTATTTGAAGATATTTAAGCAAGAAATGATGTTCGAATTTGACATGACAGACTTGGGGAGTATGAGGTATTTTCTTGGAATGTAGGTAATGCAAACTCCATCTAGAATCTTTCTATCTCAATAGAAATATGCAAATGATCTGTTGGAAAAATTTCAAATGCAAAAGTGTGATCCTGCAATGACTCCTATGAATGTTGATGACAAATTACTAAAAGATGATGGATCTAGGAAAGCAGATGAAAAGAAGTTTAGAAGCTTAATTGGAGGTTTGATTTATCTTACTCACACAAAGCCGAATATTATGTATGCCGTGAACTATATTTCAAGATTTATACATAATCCAACCAACACCATTTTGGAGCAGCTAAGTGAATCCTGAAATATGTTGCTGGAACAAAAGATTTGGAGATTATGTACACTAAAGTGGATGATTTCAGATTGATTGGGTTTTATGACAGCAGCTGGGCAAATTATACTGAAGATTGGAAGAGTACAACAGGACACTACATGTCTGTTGGCTCAGGAATGATTTCATGGACTTCAAAAAAGCAAGCAACCACTGCTCTGTCTAGTACGAAAGCTGAATACATTGCTTCAACAGTGGCTGGGTGTCAGTGTATTTGGATGAGGAGAATTTCAGAAGATCTGGGAGAGAAACAAAGAGAAGCTACAACACTATTTTGTGATAACAACTTAGCTATAGCATTAGCCTATAATCCCATGTTTCATGGGCGTACAAAGCATACATAAATTAAATATCATTTCATTTGGGAGCAGGTTGAAAAGGAAGAAATCAATTTGGAGTTTTGTAGAACCGATGAACAGGTTGCTGACATTCTTACTAAAGCTCTCTCAGAAAACAAGTTCAAAAGACTAAGAAGCATGTTGGGTTTATGGAGTTTGAATCAAAGGAGGATGTTAGAAGTGTGATTCAAACATATGCAGTAAGCTCCATGTACCAGATTCATATGGATTAAGTAATGGTGTATGTAGATTAGTTGATTAGATAGCTACTGTGTAGTAGGAGTATTCAGTTCACTTACTGAGCAGTAACTCAGTAGCATCGTGTGTGATGTAGTTTTATAATTCTTATATTGAAGTGAAGTGTTATATTAAGCAAACTGAGTAGAAAAAAATTGAACCTTAATGCAAATTTGACTGTCATGTATTCTTCTTAGGTTAGATAATTCATTCAGTGAACTAGCAGGTAGTCTCCTAGCACTTATATCATATTGAACCTTTATGCAATATATATTTTTATTTTAACTTTTGTACTATACAAAGGAAAGAGTTTTATATCACCATTTGACTCAATATAGACCAGGAAAGAACAGTGGCAACAATACCCATAGGATAGCTATCAGCAATAGTTAAAGATAGAGCATTACCCTCTTATTGGGGAGGCTGCGCCAATCAGCACCAGGGCGCTTTGGAACACGTTGGCACCGAATTAGATTCAGCTCATTCAGTTCTTTCGATATATGATCGTTCAATGTCACCACGCCTCCTCTGAGTTTCTTTTGGAGCCATGACACTGGATCACTTTTATACTGGTGAAAAAAAGGAAACTAATAATAAGAAGAGAAAAATCTACATATACTTCTCAACTTATTTTGGAATTAAAAGATACGAGGACTGAGAAGGCTGAAAATTTACTTTCATGGTGAGACGGTTTGCACCGTTGCTCACAGGTGGAAGGTCTCCAATTGTATCCTTTACCGTCAAGGATCGTAATGGAGCTCCTTTTGCAGTGTTTTTGGTGGCTATGTAATAAGCATCTCCTGTCAATGGAACTTTTAACCCTCGGCCAACAGATACATGCATTGGTTCTGGCCACTCAGGTAGCTTATCCTCAGAAGAAGCTGCCCAGATAAAAACCCTCTTCCTTGATTGGGACAGTCCATAAGCTCCAGCTTCTAAGATACCAAATCTCACCTAAACAAGTTACAAAGTGACAAAAAGGACCAAAGAGAGTCATCCCTTAAAAAAGAAAAAGGGAATTAAAGGCAGCCACTTGTTGAAAGAGTAGGAGGATGAATTTCAAAACCTGGTAACCCATTTCTAAGAGCGAGGCTAATGTCAGCTGAAAGGTGCTCCCTTTGTCAAAAGATACAAAGTTTTTTACATTTTCCAATAGGAAGAACCTCGGCCTGAAGTACTCAGTAAAAGAAAGAAATGTTAACAGCATCTCACGTTGACCTTTGCTCCACGGGCTTTGATTGAATCTATTCATACTAGTAAATCCCTGCAATAGAAATAAGACTTGAGCATTTGGCAACCACTTGTGGCGGATCTAAAGACATGTAAGAGAGATGCTTGAGGTCATGGAGGAGGCAACTAGGAGGGATTAGAAATAATGGATGAAGACCTGCTAGACTGCTAACTTAAACCTGACATAACAAATTTAGTGTTGACCAAAATTATCTATACCTGACATGGAGGGCTTCCGTAAACAAAATCTACTTGGCCTGGCAAGGGAAGTTTTCTTAGCTTATCCTTGTCAAGGTTTGCTGCAAATTTTTCAGCTTCACGAGTTGAGATACAGTCATCAAAATCCCCACATTTTTGCATTATTGCACTGCATTGGCATCCATGCACTCAGCTCGAAGTACTAGAAATAATCAGATATATTGCCATAAAGAAACGTTTAATATGATAACTTCACCTTAGCACGACATTGCAGTCATAACCAAACATCTGTGCCTCTGGGTGGTTGAGGCAAAAGGCTTCTCCAGCTTGCATATCATTTTCAATTGCCCATCTCGTAGACACAATGCCTATATAGTAGGAGGAAGAGAGCGTTAAATATTAGGAATTCCACCTAAATTTTATGAAGGAATTTAACACCCAATAAATTGATTGCTATTTATACTCTATCTTTACATGCTTAATATTTAATAGTTAGTCTTGCACCTGCTTACAAGAGTGTTTTGCATGTACTAATACCGGTATTATATGCATTTACATTTATTCTTGTACATATATCCATCTTGCACACTCTTTGCCAGCATTTTACACATCCTTGCGCCAAAACCATTAATTAAAACATGAGGCAGGAATCGAACATAACATTGTAGTCAACCTGAATGAATGGCGGCCTTACCTGTTTGCTGAAGTCCTTCTGATAAGCCCCCACAACCAGCAAAAATATCTAAGGAGGCCAACCGAACTTTTTGAGCAATGCCTCCACATTCCTTGTCTGGTTTTTTCTCTCCGGTACATTTAGCCTTTAGTTTATTGTTTCTCAATTTATTGTTGTCTGCTCGTTTTTGAATGTGGGGCAAATGCTTGACATGGGCTGGCAACTGCATGCAAAATAATATAATGTATTTATAGCTGAGGAATGAAACACTCGTAAAAGATGCGTGACTGAAAAGAAAATACCTGTTTGAGAGATCTTCTGTCTGGATCATAAGAATATTGACAAAAAAAATATGATCTACAAGATCATGAAATTCCAATTCTAGGAGATCACCATTCTTCCTAACTTGACATTTTCCTTCTATTACTTCCACTGGAATATTTCGTATATCCTCGCTATAATAGACCTGGGAATCATTAATAGAGTCATGTGTTAGTATGGAAGATTGCAAGAAAATGAATCTCTAGGTAGAAAAGTGGTTTGCATATATATATATATATATATATATATATATATATATATATATATATGTTTATGAGAATAATTGTATCTGTGTATGCATGTCTACATCATATATCTTGGTAATGCCACGAAGGTATTAACACTGCACAATTATAATGGTAAAACTATAACAGCAAAAGAAAGAGCGAGATGAAGTTATAACAATAGCTCTTACCTCTCTCGTATCATAACTAAGAGACAAATTATTACACTAGCCCGTACCTCTCTTATATCGGACTTGTAACATTTTGATTTGGATATATCTTCTGGTCTATAGAACCGCCTGACTTTAAGCTCAGTTGATTCTTGGGTGATCTCCATACACTCTTTAGAGACCTCGATCTCTAACAACTGGCAGATAACGTAGGGTTTCAAACCCACATTTCTCCCAAATTTCCAGGTTTTACTAATCTTAATATCCTCATTGAAGTGCTGAGGCCTCACATACACAAAATCGTTTATATTATACTTGATTTTCTTGTAGATGAAGCTGGTCTTGGAGGAACTAATTTGAAAATCCTCCTGTTTTTCTCTAATTTGGCATGAGTTGCATGCCCCTGTCCCTAGGCCTAAAGTATCAATAGGAAGAGTGAGAAAAGCACCCTGTTCGGGGCAATATAAGCTTTTGCAGTAGAACTCCATAGTTAATCCCTTGTTCTTCCTCTCTTCTGCTGTTGCCCTATCAATTTCATCAGCATGAGCTTGCTTCTTTCTTTGTTCATATCCCCATGGCATTGATCGAATATTCACCATAATAGATTCTCTAACATCCCTTAGTTCAAACTCCATGCAGTCATGGGTCAAAAATACCTCCCTCTCATTTGCAGCATTCTCAAGAACCGTTTGAGACCCTTTCAGCAAGATCCTTCCATGTGCCATTTTACACCATTTTTCTTTTCAAACATATACTCCACAAAAACGATAGTCGGCTCCCTTTCTGACACATCAGTAGTGACTATTACTGCCTTACCAATGGTTATTAAATTCCCATGTACCAGCGCATGTTTATATAGAGCCCTATTGGAACCTTTGGGCCTGATTGCCTTTCCTTCCCATTTAATTTCATTTCCATGGAGTTGGACACAGAAGTAGTCAATGAAAAAGTCCTTAAAGCTGTATCTTCTTCAACTGACATATCTTTTTCTTCATCTTCATCTTCAACCTCTTCTTTTTTTCTCAATCCACGGTCATCTCCCTCATTTGACTCCTTTGCAAAGTATTTTTCATAGTAATTTTTCCATATCCGGTTGATAAGTTTAGTTGTTGTCGCCTGAATCAACTTATCTTTTTGGAAGGCACAGGCACTACTTCTGTATTCTGATGGTTGAAGTTTACTTCCTTGTGAGCTTTTACCTTACCTCTTATAGTTCGTTTTGTGTGGTGCTTGTCTTGCATCTTCTGTGTTAGTCCTGACACAAAAGGACACTGACACATCATCTTATCCGGATACTCAGCAAACATTTTAAGTATGACTTGTCCATGAACCACCATATATTGCTCCACCTCTTTGATGCTTGATGATATGTAAGCTGGGTTGTCTGTTCCAAATTCTGCAATTTTCTTAGTGCAATCTGAGAATGTGAGCCTTGACGCTCTGTTCTGTTCTTTTATTAGTATGATTATATTGTTAAATAGCCTTACAATTTTCAAAATGGGAGCATACCAAGGCACGTATTGTTTTGTAGGATTTCCTAGCTTATACCTGCAATCAGACCATCAGCTAAAATTTTAGAAATTAATAAATATTTTCCTTTGAAGGAGTATTTGAATGAGAGAAATTTCAAATTTTGATTAGAGCCCACTTAAGGGAAGCTGCAACTAAATATAATTACTTTAAAAAAGCATACGTCCCTGATGGGATTAGCAACATATTACTAGTGATTAATTTCATGATTGTCAATATTTAAAAATAATCAAAAAGAGCAGGTTTAACGAGAGATGGTCCTAAAAGGGAAGAGTAATGCTAGTATGCTAGCTATATGGCTCCCATTATGTGCATACAAGCAATTCTCTATCAAATTGCACAAGGGGATCCAGTGCAACTTCTTCATTTATTACCAATAGGATCAATTGGGTAGTCATGGAGATGCCAAATAAGTAGTCTGTATGCATATAACAAGCATCTTGAAATATTTTATAAATAAGAATGCTTGTAAATAAAGATCTATATATAAAGCCAATACCAAGGAGTTGGAATCAAATGGGATGTTTGTGGTGATTGTAACAGGAAAAAGTTTGAACGTTAATTAGAATTCAGAGGCAATCAACCCTTGGACCTAAACTAAAAATTTAAACTTACTGGTTTTTGCCATAGAGATTGCTTGCTTAAATTGTCTGAATTAAAAAGACAACTATTACAAATATTATGCAGGCATATTTTGGGAACTGGGGCATTTTTAGATAAAGTACGCTTATTAAAACTTAATGACGATGAGAGGAGAATAGTATTCTCACCTAGCTCTCTTCCTTTTAGAAACATTCCATTTTCTTTCAAGTACATATTCTTCCGAATACACATTTTGTACTACAAAGTACTGTACATGCCCGAATAACCACCATACATGCATGGATGGCTGTGTTTTTATTTAAAAATAATAAAATAATTATTTAAAATAGTGACTATGGATGAACTATAGGCATTCATATTTAAGATGTGGCATGTGGCAACCATTCAAATGTGAAAAACGCTCTGTAATATAAAGCTTATGTGGCAAAGGAATCCATTTCTTTTACATTTCAAAGTAATATCAATCTTTAACAATGACAATGACAAGAGCTTCTTCAAAATATGCAATGGCTAGAGCCCCGAGCACTGGATCACCTTACCAATCTTTAACGAAAACAAATCCTAAGGTTTCAAAAGGGAGTGCCAAACATAAGCTAAAACAAAGACATGCCAAACATAAGCTAAAATAGAGACATACCAGGCTGCATCTGTTCGTATCAACATTGAGATCATCATGGACCTGAACTCGATTTTCCACTCTTTTATAGTTCCAAGGAACACTGGAAACGCATTATCCATGGAGCCAGATGAACTCGAACAGGTTTGATCTGGATCAGCATTGGTGCCATCATCTTTCCTCATGCACCCGGATCCAAATATTGGCACATCAATGTCTATCCACGGACTCGTGGGAAGAGTCTCCAGCGAAACAAACCGTGAGTTCGAATCATAGAGAGCCCATTGATCCAATTTTCTTCTTGGGAGAACATCAGTCTCATCAGTCTCACTTTCATAGAACTCTTCATCCATCTCACGTAACATTGGTTTGTAGTAATCTGGTGAGGGATACTCTGATAAGATTTCTAATTCATTAGCCTTGGAGTAAAATTTGTTTCTGACCATCGCTGGCTGCCGAGTTCTCAGCTGCCTCATTTTTCTCCTATCTTCCTCTTCTTGCAGTAATTTTGCCAACCTGTTATTGCTGTCTTCTACTGATTCAATATCCTTCCCCTCTCCAGTCTGCAGAAAGACAGGCTTCTCGTTTACTTTTTCACTTTTGCATTCCTCTTGCAAAGCTATTAAGGTTGGCACACACTCTAATTTTACTTCTGATGCCTTATCTAACTTGATGAGCTGCTTATAAATAAATTCACCAATAGAGATCACAAAATCTCTGTCAGCAGGTCTCTTTGCAAAGCGTTCATTTCCCCTTAATGAACGGATCACACCAGCTATCAACTCATTGAGAGTTATATCAAGGATGTCATCTTTAGACTCTCTCAATGCCCTGTGCACCTTGAGGCAGACCCATGCCTTGTCGAGCAGGTAGTCGAAGTGCTTCCTGTAGGTGCGATTTGGAGTCACGCATCTGTATTTTGCTGCCCGGGTGGAAATCCAGATCATGGGTCTGTCCTCATCATAGCCTGAGATAGCCCAAGACTGGATTTGAGCAAACTTCTGACATCTAATACCTCGCTCTATTTCATTTTCCTGCCCATCAGATGGCATGATAATAGAAGTAATGAAAACTTCAGTTACCTCAGATGCCTCGACGGGCAGTGGCTCGCCGTCAGCACCATGGAACACGAAGTCCAAGAGATTTCTTGACGGTGGAATATCATCTGGGCTAACTCTTGTGATGGCAATAGCAGCCATCTCTCTTTTTTTAGGTTTCTTTTCCTTGAGTGCAAGGGGGGAGGTTTTACTTGTCTCCTTGATGGAAGAACATGCAGCAGCTCTCTTGTTGTGCTCTTCTGAACAGCGTGGCTCTTGCTTTCTGTTGGTATCTGAATATTCTCCCATCTGGAAGCTTGCGCTTTTCTTTGCAGGCCTGCCTCTTCCCCTCTTCATTTTTTTTGACGGCTGAGGGATACTGGAATTAGGCAGACAAACTGATGAAATATACCTTTGGTTGAGAGAACAAACGAAGCAAGAGAGGAAGTGATAAGACAGATTGAAGAAATATATTCCTAGAAGAGAGCGATCGGAAAGATAAGAATAATTGGAAACTAAGGATGGGTTGTCAATGACGAGAACCTGGATGGCAGGTTATTTATAGTGACAGCCAACAGAAAGAAAAGAAGGTGGTGGTTTTTGAAGGAATTAATAAAGGGGACAATACTGGCAAGTGAGGCAAATACAATGCATGAAGATCCTGACGCATGCCACATTTCTTATAATCCAAATGTACGCCATGAAGACCTGCCAAATATAGAATACCGTGCAAAGTCGTTCAATAATAACAAAAAAATAATAATAAATACTCAGCAGGAGCTGAACAATTCAAACCAAATCAAAAATTTATGTGACAAATTGAACCATATAAAGAATGATGGAAGAAGAAATGATTTAGATAAATTTGTTGTTTGGATCATGTGCATTGCAACACTAACAGACTTAACTACGAAATTATTTGATCAATTTCTAGTTTTGATTCACTTCTTATGATTTGATGGGAAAAAAAATTTGCTAGTTACATGAATAATTATTCACTTGATCTCCTTGTAAATAACTTACTGCTTGTGCGGTTATTCAAACAAGTATTAATAACATAAATGTCGATAACTTCAAGGCCTCCGAGATGCTTGAATCATAAAGGTGTATCGAATTATTGCCGACAATTATTATCAACAATTCAGTAGACTAACTTTTCACTAGCAAGTAATTGATTATATAGTTTTCAGTTAGTGTTCTGTTTTTGAGAACTATAATGGTGTAAAGATAACTAGAATGAAGGGAGTGTATACAAGATCATCCCAAGACATTTAACTAAGGCACTATTTGGATTGGTTGTTGGATACCTTTAAATGGTTATTGACCAATGATTATACGAAATAGCTGTTAGCTAATAGCTAATCCAAATAAGCCCTAAGTTAGTTGGCACCATTGCATCAAATTTGATTATCAATCGAGTTTAGGTATATCGAAGGTAATATCTTTACATTATTCTATCATCGACGTTTTTATATATGCTCTTACATTTCGAGAAAGAAGTCAGCAAAAACAGAGGAATTAGGAGGCACATGCTAACCATCAAGGCTGAAAGAAATACCTAAGTTCAATGGCAGCAACATGAAGCAACTATTTCAATCATACTTTCTTTGTTATAACATTGAAATTTGTGGCACAAAATGTGCACGAACAACTCTTAATTAAGTATTATTTTTCTCTAGGCATAAACCTTAATCTAAATTAAATCTCTAGAAAATTGAACTTGAAACTGCTATAAACTAAGAACAAATTTTTGTTTAAAGTTATTTTTAGAAAATTCTATAAATTAATATGAGAAATTTATGAAATGCTTTTAATTTTTTCTTTTAATTTTTTTAGAGTTATGGGATTAAAAGAAAAGAAATAAGTAGAAGGTTGCTTACTGGATACATGACTAAAAATGATTATCCATGGGTTATAAAAACCCATAGAATCAATTATAATATTTAGGAAAGATCTCTTGAGAGATTTGTCATGGATATTGATATACAAAATTAATATTCGCATTCCTTTTTTATATTTAGAAAAATAATGATCATAAATTGCAATTATGCAGCAAATATTACCAAAACAAAAAAGACATTTAATAACTCCAGGACAAAAGATGCAGCTTGAATGGGTCAATGATGTGTACGTATCATGCATAGCCTAGACCATACTTGGGGGATAAAAAAATTGAGACACAATACAAGGTGACAATTAAATTAACTCAAGAGGTTAACCATCTTCTCCTCAAGATTGAATTGCATGGTTAATTTAGAAAAATCCAAAAAAATAGGCCCTAAGGTACTCAACCATTAAGCTCCTAAAACTGTATCACAACCCACCAATGAGATTAAATAGAAATCAACAGCAATTTGGATTGCTTTGGAATGAGATCTTGAGTTATTGCAAATAATATCAAAATGAACCCAGCCCAAGACCTATGTGGACTAGGACACTGCAATCATGTGCTTTTTTAGGATTGGCTATGGATTTTTCATGGTGTTTGTGGTTGTGATTGGTTGGAAATTTTGATTTAGATGCCTCATCTGACGAGGATGTCAAGGCTTAAACCAAAGTGGAGGAAGAGTATGTAAGAGCTCATATTTGTGAGCATTTAGTTCTATAACTATTATGTACTAAATAGATATGAGTACTTATATAGAATTAAGGAGCCTAAATAATACCTTATTCATTAATATTTTTGGGTGAGATCCCGAGTTGTTACAATAATACTGCTAAAATCATACCCTCTTTCCTATATAATTGTGTGACATTCAAAAATAATTGCAAGGTCAATTGAACAAGAAATAATGACTCCTACCCAACTAGATGATGACTAATTCTATCAAAATCTGATATCAAAGTTTCCAATTCTATGAACTAGAATTAGGAACCAATATAGTAGCACTCTCAATTATTGAATTTAGCTACTACTCTCAATTCTTGAATTTACTGGCTACCAATGGAAGCAATTAGACCTTTTCCATCCCCTAGTGAGCCATAACAATTAGCTACACCCAAACACCTAGTCCTTTTGGTAACACTACAATTAGAACCCCTACA
>UESW01003365.1:26252-84734 GCA_900491605.1 Calamus simplicifolius
CTATAATGCCATCATTTGGATGGTTGTTTTTTGCCTAATGCTAAGCAAGTGTTAATGAGATTGCAGTCATGAATCATGTTGGGTAGCTGCTAATTGGAGCAATCATTGAAATCAGAAACTTTTTAAATATGTTTGTGCTGTAAAATTGTTCATAATGCATCAATCAAATCACAAAATCACTTATTCTATGACTCTTAAGTTGTGTTTGACTCTCCAAAAGTTATCCCTAGATAAATGTACATGATAGCATTTATCCAGGGGATAGCTGAGGGAATAAGCATCTTTTTAAAATTACAACTCTGCCATCAAGGGATAACTTTAGTTATTCCTGGGTTCTCTAGGGAATAAGTTCAGGGGATAACCCATGTTTAAATATGAGTTATCCCCTTGATTAAACTTTTTTCAGACATATCCCTTCTAGTTATAGCTTTTGGGAATAAAGAGGATATCCATATCCCCAAGGGATATCCCCTTATCCCCTATTTCAAACACTCCCTTAGAGGTAACATGATAAGGTGCTGTTTTCTCTAATAAAAAACAAAACTTTTGCTTTCTATGTGAATCCAGATTTGATTTTCAGTTTTTTGAAATTTGTTCGAAGATTTTATCTGTGAGCAGCAATGAGGTATGACTGATAGTTGTAATCCTAATGCAGGGCAGTGTCTTTGTCATGGTACTAATTTATATAGGAGAGCATTGATGTTAGAATTTTCGTGCGATAGTATGCAGAAGACGTGTTATTTTCTGTGGAATGATCATCCATGTGGCATTTTTGTTGCCTCTTAACTCGCTACTTTTTCCAACCATCGCCATCGGTATGGCCGTATTCATTGCTGGGAATTATCCGGGTTATCCAGGTGGCTAGAATTAATGCAATAGATGCCTGTCCTTAAGGTGGTTCGATGGAAAATTCTAAGTGGCCGGCCAGTTGATGAGCCCCGCGTAAAGGTAATTCCAATACCTCATCTCATGGTCTCCACCTCGAAACGTTATCCGTCTTTACAAGCAACTCATAACCTCCGGTCGTTGAAACTTCCGGTAGTAGAAGAACTGGTCGCTGTCATCTAGGCTGAGCCCCATGTGGCTAATGGGTGCCTATTTAATTGAAGCAGATTCTCTTGGTATTTTCCTTTGTACAAAACTAGGAGGTAGAAACATCATCATTCGTGTGGCATGGATCCTGATTTCTTCTTTTTCCTCCAAAAATTTCGATATGATTTTACCCTATCATCATTTATCTTTATATATCCACGAGATCTTAATCATTTTTATGTGGGGCAGGTCAGCCCATAGGCTAACACGGGCTGTGCGACGACAGGGTTCGCTTTCTCCTTGCAAGCGGCTCCAACAACATGTTAAGTGGAGGTTGAAAGTTTCTGAAAAGCAAAGAAAGAGGAACTGGTCAAATGACTCAGACATCAAGGCGAACGGGGAACCAGTCCTAGGTGGTCCAAAAGGCATGCGTCTGCCCGTTTTGCATCATAATATTGGAGCGGCAATTGCCCACTGTTTCTTTGAGTCTGTAGGTCCCTTGAGCCATGGCCTGGACCTCAGTTGTATTGGTTGGTGCGGTGGGCAACGTCAGGGCTTGGTTTCTCTTTGTTCACCCACGTGAGCCTTCTGCTACGTTAATCAATGCGGGTGGGTTCCGTTGCTTTTGAGCCGAACCCCCGACGTTGAGTCGGGGAGCTCCGGTGCCATTTGTTACTGCTGCGACTTTGCCGCTGCCTTTCTCCGCCCACCAACGGATTGGAGTTCGAAGTAACGTACGTCCCTTCCTTGCTTAACGGTTTCTCATTCCGATCCGGGGTTCCATGGCGTCTCCTTTGTTGAGCTCTCCTTCTCGCTCTCTGTTCCTCGTCCTGTTGCATGCCCCTCTGATCCCTGCATCTCAGGTATAATCCTTGCTCTCCTATGTGTTTTTTTGTTTACCTACTCAAAAAAGAGATGGCAGACACTGTGCTGTGCTAGTGAGAGAAGGGATTGTTCGAATGAAAGATAGATGCCATATCGAATGATAAAATGGTCTGATGCAAGATCGATGAACGCATGGTTCCTTTATCTTCTGCTTGTGAGTACATATACCTTTTTGAAGTCTTGTCGCAACGGTCCATGGAGTTGAAGCAGATGTCAGATAAATGGTCCATAGATAACTCATTTTTTTTCTTTCTTTTTTTTTTTTCTTTTCTACCCTGTTTGAGAAACAGTTATGAAAGTGGGAAGTAACTTTGACGTCAACCGCATATCCATCCCTCCTTGCCTTTCCATCATTCGACCATGAATGACGTACGGGTCCCAGAGTGGCGTTTCTACCCGCTACAATTTATACGACTTCCTCTCTCAAATAAAGGGCCCCTTGCATTGACCCGCGGAAACGGCTGGTCGGCAGAATAGCATAACAAGCGGGCAGCAATTTATTAAAAAAAATTAAAAAAAGAACAGTTGAATCCGAAAATAAGAGTGGGCCAATCGTCCATCTGCCAGCATCTTGAACAATCTTGCACCGCATAACGCGTCCTTTCTTTTTTTTTTTTTGGAGTAAAGAAAAATTAATCTAAGCTATGATGGAGGTACCATCCGATTCATTGAAGGAACCAATCAGGTAATAACCGAATACACCTCAGATTACATGGTACACAAAAGCAGTAATAATTCATGTCATTTTGTAAAGAAAAGTAATTGAACAAATAAATAACGTCTCAGGAGAGATAATCGAGCAATAAATAAAAAGATCAATACACCAGATGTAACATGGTTTGGCCTTTTATCCTTGGTCTACATCCACGGGTAAGACCTCCTTGACGATTCTTTTATTTATTAATCCATGATACAAAATTACAAGAGAAAAATGATAAGAACTTACCTCTCAAAAGTTTCAGAACCCTTTCACAAGAACTCTAAAAACCTCACTAATAGGATTATCTCCAAAGTGTACCCCCAACCCATGCTCATAGCCTCCTTTTATAGACTAAAACCCTATTCCTGCATGAATTGGGACAATAACCAGCCGTTGAATCAAAACAAAAAGGATGGCCTGGATGTATAGAAAAGTAAACCCTATTCCTGAATGAATTAGAACAATAACCAGCCATTAGATCAAAATAAAAAGGATGGCTTGAATGTATAGAAAAGTAAACCATATTCCTGCATGAATTAGGACAATAATCAACCGTTGGATCAAAATAAGAAAGGACGACCTAGATGTATAATAAAGTAAACCCGTGCAAGTATAACGGGCCATGCACAGGTCTGCATCTCAATAATTCTTCCACTTGAAGATATATGTCGAATGCCAAAGAACGTCATCCCTGGAGGCCTTGCCAACTTCTCACTGCTTAAGTAGCTCCAAAACCAAGAGAAGCTTTACTCCAATTTAGTTTCTCTCGAGTCACAGGCTTGGTCAACATATCTGCTGGATTTGCATTGGTATAAATCTTCAACAGTGAGATTGATGGGGTAAAATTGGCTTTGCATTCGCCGTAGAACCTTCTCCACATGTCCCTTTTATGAAAGCCAGACCTTCTTATCCTTCCTTTCCCGTAGCACCTTCATCCCGAGTATTTGGTTTACAGCTCTAAGTCCCTCATTTCAAACTCCCCAACCAACTGAGTTTTCATATTTGATATCCGACTCTTGCTATTCCCTATAATCATCATATCGTCGATATACAACAAGATACATAAGCTCCTATATATAGTTGCAAAAATATGCACAATAATCTGCCTCCAATCGATCAAATCCCAAACTCACCATAAAGGAATCAAATCACTTGTACTAATACCTTGGCGCTTGTTTGAGACCGTACAATGATTTATTCAGCCAACAAACTAACTCTTCCTTGCCTTTTTTAACAAAACCTTCATGTTGTGACATATAAATCTCTATTCTAATTTTCATGTAAAAAAAGTTATTTTTACCTCCATCTGCTCAAGTTTCAAATCCATGACTGCCGCGATCGTCAAAACAACTCGAATAGTAGTCAATCGAACCACCGGTGAGAAAATCTCATCAAAGTTAATCCTTGACTTTTGAGCATAACTCTTTATCACCAAACACGCTTTGAATCTCTTCATATTTTCATCTGAATCCTTATTCACTTTATATACACATCGACAGCCAATCGGAATCCTTCCCTTTGGTAGAGCTACAAGTTTCCAGGTCTTGTTCTTTTGAAGTGCCTCCATCTCCTCTTCCATAATATAATTCCACTTTCTAGCATTGGTGGACTCATAAGCCTCCTTATATGAAGTTGGCTCATCATCCTCCGCTAAAGCAACATAAGTGCAAACATGATTAGCAGAAGGAATGAAAGAAGTGAGATAGTCATTATACCTAGAAGGATGTCTAATGGCCCTCCTAGATCGCTTCGACTTTATTAGTGGTTCATCTAGAGAGATAGCATCTTCAGATGATTGTAAAGACTCTACGCTTGGTTCATTAGCTATTGCCTCATCATTTGATTGTACTTGCTCTGATTGCTGCTTATCACGTGCATTAAAGAACTCAATAGGAACAATAAATTTATCATCTTATTCTTTCTTGGTGCCTTGAAAAGATTCTTCATTAAAGACAACATCTCGGCTAACAATGATCTTGTGGGTAGGAGGGTCCCACAATCGATACCCCTTTACTCCTTTAGGCTAGCCAAGAAAAATATACCTTCGAGAGTTCTTATCTAATTTTATTCTCTTTTCTTTTGGGATCCATACATATGCATCACATCCAAAGATACGGAGATGAGAATAACTTACTGGCTTACCACTCCAAAACTCCTTTGAAATTTCAAACCCAAGAGTTTTTGTTGGTGCTTGATTAATCAAGTAATAGGTCGTATTCACAGCCTCTGCCCAAAACCTCTTATTAAGTTTTGCAGAACTCAACATACATCAAACCCTCTCCATGAGTGTTCTATTTAACCTCTCTGCCACACCATTTTTTTGTAGTATACCAGATACTGTAAGGTGTCGCCGAATTTCATGCTTGCTGCAAAACTTCTCAAATTCCTTGGAGCAATATTTCCTTCCACTATCTGAACGTAGGCACTTGATTTTTAAACTCTTTTCTATTTCCATTAGAGCGTTGAATTTCTTAAAAGTCTCAAAAACATCAGATTTATACTTCAGAATATATATCCAAGCCTTGCGAGAATAATCATCAACGAAGGACACAATAGGAATACCCACCCAGTGACTTATCAGGTGACTCCCAATTATCTGAATGGATTAGATCAAGAAAATCCTTACTCCGCTGCAGTGATAAAGAGAAAGAAAGCCTTCTTTGTTTGCCATAGATGCAATCTTCACAAAATTCTGCTGACGCTGACTTGTACCATGAAAGAAGCTCCCTATTTGATATTAGTCATAGCATACGCTCACTCATATGTCTCAAACGACGATGCCAAATCGTAGAAGACACAATGTTTGTAGTTGCTACTATTGCCTCTCCCACCTGAGTTTTGCCCACCAATATATATAGATCATCCAAAAGCTCTCCCTTCATCACCACCAAACTCCCTTGGCACACCTTCAATTGATTTTTCTTCCCAATAAACTTGAGACCTTGCTTGTAAACTTTCCAAGTGATAGCAGACTCTTACGAAGTGCAGGGATATGCTGCACATTAAAAAACATCTGAACTGAACCATCAAACATCTTGATCCGAACATCTCCAATTCCAATCACAGAACAAGTAGCATTTTTACTCAAATAAATAAGTTCACCGTTCCATGATTTGTATGTATGAAACCACTCCTTAAAAGGAGTCATGTGAAATGATGCCCCCGAATCCAAAATCCAATGATGTGCAAGTTCAGAGCTTTCAATTGCTGTCAAAGCATCCCCATATTCTAAAATAGATAAATCAGTTTTACCTTCTGTTACATTATCTTGAAAACTTCCTGATTCAACTTTTGAATCAACTCCTTTAGTCTGGCTATCTTTCTTCACATGCCCTATTTTTCCATAATTTCACACTTTACCTTCTTCTTGCCCTTAGATTTAGATCTCAATTTTTATTGATTATAATGTTCCTTCTCGAAAAGTCTTCCTCGTGCTACCATGGCCTCCCCAAAAGAGCTTCCTTGGCTAGATCTTCGCCTCATCTCCTCTGTTAGCAATGATGCAACAACTAACTCCATCTTGAGGGTTTCAACATGACTCAAGTTCATAATGAGATTATCCTAAGATTATGGCATAGAATACAGTAAAATGATGGCCTTTTCTTCATCTTCAATTTTCATATCTACGGCTGTAAGCTTGCTCACAATGGAATTAAATACTCCCAAGTGCTCTTGAACTGATACCCTGTCCTTCATCTTCAGATTATATAATTGTCATCTCAAATAAAATTTATTTACCAAAGACTTTCCTTCATATAGATTCTTCAACTTTTGCCAAATTCCTTTTAAAGTAGTCTTTGTCTCAATATTAAATAGTACAGAATCATCTAATGCCAGATAGAGGTTTTCCATAGCCAGTTTATCTTTCTCCATATATTGCTTATCTAACATCTCTTGCGGTTTGTTGACCCAATTATTGATTTTGATGATTAACAAAAGCCATGAGTATATTCATCATGCTTCTGATATATTTGATAAGTGTTTTAGGCATTAAGGTTGATTGATTAATCAAAAGGAATAAAGGAATAAGTTTTGAATCAAATTTGAAAGGAAATTATTTAAGTTCAGAACTTAGAGTCGATACCCAAACAGTCCGGAGCCGACCCCAGGGCGTATCAGAACTTTTCTAGGATTTTGGCACGGTCCGGAGTTGACACTTGAAACTCTGGAGCCGACTTCCAACTTGAGATACAGAGAAGTGGTTTCTGCATCAGTTTTCAGAGCCGACACCTGGAGTTTGGGAGCCGACACATGAGAGTTTCGGAGCCAACACCTGAGTTTTCCAGAGCCGACTCTAACCTGAGTACAGAGAGCATATTTTTGGACATTGTTAGAGTCGACACCTTTGGATTCTAGAGCCGACTCCCGAAAGCGCCGAGCCGACACTTAACTTTTTAGAGTCGACTCCTCAATGAACTTTTACTTACTATTTTTGGATACCCGACTTGGAGCTGACACATGAAAAGTTAGAGCCGACTCCAACATGTCAGATGCAGATTTTCAAAAGTGACAGATCAGCTCCAATGGTAATATTTTTCTCACCTAACCTCTAACGACTATTTTTCTTTGTGTGTAGAAACATCCAAGCATCTCACAACGGCTAGTTATCCATAAAAAAACCTTGGATTATGAAGTCTATAAAAAGGGGATTCGTCTGTTTGAAAAATAGTAACATAAAGAGAGAAATATCTTGTGAAAAATTGAAAAATCATGCGAAAGAAAGAGAGAGAAATCAAAAAGGAAAAACTCAGAGCTCAAATCCATCAATCCTAGAGTCCAAAGAGAAATCCAAAGCATTCAAAGCTCAAAATCGAAGGATTTCCCAAGTGAAAAGGAAGAAAGCAAAAGCTCTATTTTTTTCCCAACTTCTCAACTGTGATTTTTATGAGGAATCTGAGTTGAGGCCTGATTTAATTATTCAAGGAAGAAGAGGAAAAGAAGAAAAGCACACATTCAAATCGCTTCAAACAGGCTTTTCTTACCTTTGTTTATTTAATTGCATATTTTCTCATTTGAGGAGCTATTTTGTATTCAAAACTATATTTTTCATTGTTGTTTGCTAATTCAATCGAAGGATTAAATTAGTGAAGGTAGTATACCTCGGGACAAGTTAAGGTTAGCTTGTGGTTTGGTTTTGTGCTGGTGAGCCCGAAAAAACTAGCTGGGTTCGTTGTGATCCCTGGGGAAACAGAAAGTTTGGGTTGTGAGCTTGTAAAACAACTCGACTGTAATCAAGTGGATATTATAGTGTGGACCCAAGTGTGACTTGGGAGTGGACGTAGGTGTTGGATATACCGAACCACTATAAAATCTTTGTGTTTGCCGTGCATATTACCTCTCTCTCTATCAATCTCATTTGTGCTTTGCTTCAGTTAATTTAGTTCATTTGAGCATCTTTATATGAATCGAAATATTTTCAAAGAGTTAAATTTTTTTAAAGAACCCAATTCACCCCCTCCCCTCTTGGGTTGTCATCTGGGCCAACATTGGTATCAGAGCTTGTGCTCATTTCGGCTTGATTACACAATCAAGAATCAAAGATCCAAATGGCAGCTCAAGTCGGATCATCCTTTTTAGAAGGTCAATCCACTAATAAGCCACCATTGTTCATTGGCACCAACTATTCATATTGGAAAGCAAGAATGAGGATATTCATTCAAGCTTTAGATTATGAATTATGGAGTGTTATAATCAATGGACCTAGCACACCCACACACATAGTTGATGGTTCTATTGTTCCTAAACTACAAGAGAATTAAAATATAGTGACGCCCAAATGCGTCGCTAAATATGCTATTGCGACGTATTAGCGACGCAATAACGGCGTGGCTACGATGATCGTCGCAATCTCACTTTATCGCAATTGCGTCGCTTAACAGCGACTCTCTGCGATGCAACAAATGCGGCGCAATATATTGTGACACCACTAAATGCGTCGCAATATTGCGATGCATCCTAAATGCATCGCTAATTTTAAAATTAATTTTTTAAAAATATTTGCGATGAAAACATCATCGCAATTGAGTCGCTAATTAATTAATTTATTTTTAAAAAAAATTTAATTAGCGACGCATTAGCGACTGAAATTGCATCGCTAATATTTCTAAAATATTATTATTAAATATTGCGACACATTTAGTTGCGTCGCAATATTTAATAATAATATTTTAGATATATTAGTGACACAATTTGAGTCGCTAATGCGTTGTTAATTAAATTTTTTTTTAAAATATTGCGACGCCAGATCATTACGTTGCAATATTTAATAATATTTTAGAAATATTAGCGATGCAATTTCAATCGCTAATGCATCGTTAATTAATTTTTTTAAAAAAATAAAATATTAAAAATTAAAACGGTTAATACAATTTCATTACATTTAAATATTGATCGAAACATTCATCACTCATATTGATCCAAACTTCATCATTCAATTTCTAAAAACAATTAATATATTAAAATTTTGAAGTTTTATGTACAAAATATAAAAGTAAAGAAAAAAATATATCAAGAATCCGCACGATCACGTGGAGGCTAGAAACCCTGCGACATGCGGCTAACCATATCCTGTAAATGACGCATCTGCTCTCGCACGTCTGCAAGCTCCTGCTGAAGGCCTCCCGTACGCTGCTTGAACTCGTACTCAACCTCCTGTTAAACCTCCTGCCAAACGTCTCATCAAACCTCCTGACGAACCTCCTCCGTGATAGATCTCTGGATGTCATCTAAACGCTTGACTGGAATATCGCCAGAATATCGCGAACTGGAGGCCTGATGGGGAAAATATGCAGAAGCTCTAGTGCCCAGACCATAGACCATGCGGTCTCGTGGTTGGGCACCAACAGCCTCCAAAAATACACGTTGACTCTCCTCTGCTGAGAGTTCGACGGGCGTCCCCCATCAGTGGAGTTGACCTGCGATGCCTGGGAGTGAAGCTCGTCGACTCGTGTCTTTGAATTATAAAATCAACATTAAATGAATCAATAAATTTCTCTAAATAAAATTTTAGAAATTAAATAGATACAACATAAAGCTAATTTCTTACCGCAACCGCCCATGATCGTGTATTGACCCAGGAACCGTTCCTCCTAGTGTGTGTCGCCCTGAATAGACAAAACTCACCAGGATCTCCGCCCTCCTGCTCAGACTATAACAACAGAAAAATTGATATTAATGTAAGTATTTGTAAATAATTAAATTAGTAATTAAATTATTTATGTTTTCTTACCATACGACGCCTGTGCTCCTGAATCGAAATGGAGCCCGAAGTGTGGCGGGAGAGACCCATGCCAGGACCGCCCCTCTCGGATCGGCGGTTCGTGCTGGCTGATGCGGACCTCCTGCGCCAGCCATCAGATTGCCAGACCTGCTGCCACTCGTACCAAATACCCTCTGGCACATGCGCAGGATGGTGACCCGATGACCTCCAACAATGAAGTATATCGAAGTATCGGCGTCCCATAAAAGCTTTCCATGCTGCCCTAATGGCATCATGGCTGGCAGGGTCCCGCGTAAACTTTTTCTATATTAAATAAATAGTTAGTTTCAGAATTTATTAAGATTAAAAATTTTATATCAGTGATAAATTGTATTTAATAAGTTTACCTGAAACTTTAAAAAATAAAACTCCCTCGTGGCTGCAGATACATGGCGCCAATTGTAGCCACTAGGATCTGCACGCCTCTGAAAATGAAGCTGATGTGGCTCGATACATGATGCTGCTTAATAAATCTGTTAAAAAATGCATGTTTATAAGTAATTGACTTAAAAAACATAAACATATATTTTTAATTAGTATATACTTACAACCCATGAGCATTCAGTCGAAGTACGGTGCGGCCAACGGTGGAAGAACTCTCGGAGGTCTGTGCCGATCGGCTGGATGATAATACCAATGCAGGATCACTGCCGACTGCTGGAAAGATCGGAGGCTATGCGATGTGTGGAGATCGAAACTCTCCATCTCCAAAGCTCATGTGATCTGATGCGGTAGGGCTACGTCCCTGCTCACTTCGTCCGTCGTCGGTAGATCTACCTCGGCCCATCATACTGAAAATACTAAAGATTCATGAATGTAATTACGATTAATGATTGAATATGTAAAAATATAACATTTATAAAATAAATTGAATTTAAAAAAAAACCTCTATGTTTAGTCGGTTTCATTTATTTCATGAATCTTGGTTCAACATCCGATGCCATATCGGACTGCGATTCAGTTTCATTATAATTGGAAGGAAACCGAACATTTGCATCCGCTATTTCTTGGACATCACCATTTGGATCTCTAAGTGATGTTTTAGGAGCCCTTGTGTCGTTCTTAATTGCATGCATTTCCATCTATCCTCTTGAAATGCAGGGCAATCGGCTGATTGACTTGATGAACTCTCGTCTAATACGATTGTTGAACGTGGGACGATTTTAGAAACAGCCCACCAATCTCACTTGTTGTTGCACAAAACTTGGATATCCATAGTAAAACACTTGCTGAGCTTGGGATGCAAGGATGAATGGTTCATATTTTTGCAATCTTCGTCGATGGTTCACTTCAACTAAATTGTAATCGTTATGAACCCTTTTGCCCACAGGAACTGTCGGATCGAACCAATCGCAACGAAACAATACGGTTCGTTTCATAGGCCAACCGAGATATTCAACTTCAACCACCTCTACTAACTTTCTGTAATAATCCTGCATATTTGCTCCAACACTTTCTCCTTTAACACACATGCCCCAATTCTGCGTGCCTCTTGAAGCTGCTAATCGTTCAATCTAAAATTTGTACCTGTTAACAAAATAGCCAGTAGAGGTTGTTACGGTTTTAATGGCCATTGCGATAGACATTTAATAAAAATATTGTAGGTTGTGGACCATGGACCGTTTACCTATAAATTAATAAGCTATTCACAACCAATTCAAAAAATAAAAGCCATGATTGAAATTGATTGAGTGATACTACTCACAAATTCATAAAACCAGTAAGCGAAACTCCGTTTCTAACTTCTGCTGAATTGCAACTTGACTGATGTCGGGATTCATCTATCGTTGTCTATCACAATACATCCTTATGGGATGATAATGATTAAAACTTATGTTAGCAATTAAATATTATGGTATATTGTAATTTAAATTAGAAGTTCCAATTAAGCATTGAAGTATACACTTACTCAATATATGGATTGACTTCTCTACAGTTCATTAGAATGTAATAATGTGCTGCATTATACTCCATATCGCTAAGATTTCTTGACTTCTGCCCCCCAAATGAACGGTCGATACCTTTAAAAATTGATATTCTACCGTCATTAGGTTCTCCTTCGTCCACACATACGTTATTGTTACGACCAAGATTTTGGCTCCTCGTGTGGACGTGACCCTCAAAGTAATGCGAGGCAAAAGCTAAAACTTCTTCGACCAAGTATGCATTGCATATAGAACCTTCAACCCTTGCCTTATTATGCACATTATTTTTTACTTCTTAAGGTACCTATATGTAAAGTTGAGACAAAAAAATTAACCAATTTTCTTGCAATGAAATAATATTTGAAATGTCAACATGTCTTAATGATGTACATATTTACCTCTCGAAAGGATACATCCAGCGATACTGCACGGGACCAGCTATGCTCCCTTCGTATGGCAAGTGAACCGGTAAATGCTCCATTGAGTCAAAAAAACTGGAAGAAAATATTTGCTCTAGCTTGCATAAAATAATTGGAATTTCCTCCTCAAGCCTTGCCATGGATGCAGAAGTAATGACTGCGGCAGACAACTCCTTGAAGAACAAGCTGAACTCCGTCAATGCCTTCCAGACATGTTGCGGAAGCAACTCACGAAAAGCTATAGGCAATAACCGTTGCATGAAAACATGGCAGTCGTGACTCTTCATGCCGAACAACTTGAGCTTATGCATATCCGCACACCTACCGATATTTGAGGCATAACCCTCTAAGCAACTCACGAAAAGCTACCTAATTCCATCGGCACTCCTCCTCAAATCACCTCTTCTGCAATACTGATTAAGTTCTTCTCTTGACTTTGCAGTATCTTTGTTTTTTCCTGGGATGTTTAGCACCATGTTAAATATGTTATCGAAGAAAATTTTCTCGATATGCATAACATCCAAGTAGTGCCGGATGAGATTTGTCCTCCAATAAGGCAAATCCCAAAATATACTCCCCTTCTTCCAGTTATGTTCTTTACATATACGTCCATTTATTCTATCGCATCTGGTTCCGAAGCATACCTCAACCCCAAATGCTCTATAGTATCAAATATATCCGTGCCGGACCTAACCGGTTCGGCGAATTTTGTGACTGCTTTGTTCTTCCGGAAGGCGATCAAGTTACGCCTGTAAGGATGATTTGGGGACAAGAACTTCCTATGATTATCAAACCATGACTACTTACCACTTCTGCAATGTAAATGCATCCGAATCATACATGCAATGAGGGCATGCCAGACGTCCAGCATGCTCCAACCAGACAACATTGCTATGCCGGGAAGTCACTTATTGTCCACATCAAAGCAGCTCTCATGATGAAATTCTGTTTCATAGAAATATCGTAGGCTACGACTCCTGTTTCCCACAACATTTTCAATTTGGCCACCAACGGTTGCAGGAAGATATCAATCTTTTCCTTTGGATTTGATGGTCCTGGAACCAAAACTTAAAAATATTGCAGTATCTTTCATGCACTTCCATGGAGGAAGGTTATATACAGTCAGTATCAAGGCCAACATGAATATTGTTGCCCCGCTTGACCAAATAGTTGGAAGCCATCAGTACAAAGACCTAATCTCACATTCCTTATATCTTCAGCGAAATCAGGATGATTTTCATTGAAATGCTTCCAAGCTTTTGAATCTGATGGATGCCGCATTTCATCCTCTTTAGATATATATTCGGCATGATATCTCATATCAGCAGCCTCAGATCTGTATAATCTCTGCAGGCATGGGGTAAGAGGAAAGTAATGCATCCTCTTGTAAGGCACACTTTTCTTCCTACTTATACTGGCTCTTACTTTGCTGTTTTTATACCTCGATTACCCACAAATCTTACACCATCTCAGCTCTGAGTCTTCACTCCAATATATCATACAATTGTTCAGGCAACAATCGATCTTATTAACTGGAAGCCCAAGCCCACGCAACAACTTCTTCGTTGAGTAAAAACTGTCTGCTGCAACATTATAATTTGGAAAATTTCTTTGATTAACCCAGCTACAGAATTGAACGCCTTTTCTGATAATCGATATTCTGCCTTAATATTCAATAATCGAGCAGCCGTAGACAACTGGGAATGACCCTCACAACCAGGATACAATTCTTGATTTGCAGCACGCAACATATCATAAAATTGCTGTGCATCTGGATTTGGTTCTTCCATAAATGTATTCTGATTGAATTCATTACCCGATGCATTCATCACCATTTCTTCATATGTGTTTAAATTCACAAATGGTTCATCTTTGGGAATTGACACTTGTTGGCTTGTAACAGCTATCAGAATTTCCTCTGGTTCACCATGACAGTACCAAACATCGTAATCAGGAACAAACCTCTTTTTACACAAATGCACCTTAACAGTTTCAACATCTCTGTAGGCTTTATTCTGACACCTGTGGAAGTTGCATGGGCACCTAATCCTATGTCTATCCATCCATTCAGGTTGGCTACATGAAAATACAATAAATTCTTCCAATCCATTCAGAAAATATGGATTAAGCAAGCCATCTTTATCCTTGCATACATCCACGAGCGAGCCCCACTCATTTTTGACCGACTTATACAATTTCTGGTAAACCATTAAAGGAAACCACAATATAAACTATATTAGCATTAGTACATATATAACTAAATTATTTCTTTACTCAACTAAGGTAAATAACAACTACTTAAATCAATTATATCTAAACCAATTTTTTTTTACACAACTAAGGTCCCTACCCTGTAAGGCCGGGCCACAGTTACGAAAATTGCTGTGCTAGCAAGGACCGAGGCATAGGTTCATGCCAGGCTAATGCTAGGGATTGGGTTCGGGCCGGACCGCAATGCGGTCCGTTCAATCATCGGACTTCACAAGCAATCAAGTGTCCTAAATTAATTCCACCTTCACTCCATGTCTAAAAGGTGAGGCCCTATCCCATTCAAGATATTTTTTGTGATATGTTATTATGCTATTAATTATCATCGATGGTTTACGTTGAAATTTCAGCAGCATTTCCCCATATGTTCTCCTAAATGTGTGGCATATATGCTACACTAGGAGAATGCATGAGCAAATACAAACCGCAATCTCAACCAATGATGATTAATAGCAGACTAACATATCGCAAAAATATTCTCAAACTGTCCACCAGGACAATTTGAGAATTTGCAAGGCTAAGTCTTACAAATTCTCAAATGGGTCTAAAGGTTATAGTGCTGTGATTAATAATATGGAAATCCGAAGATAATCGAACTTATGCTTGTTATTCATAAATTTCAATTATACATATATAGGAATAGTGTTCTATATATATAATCACTGACTTCTTAAGATTATGTTCAATATAAAAGTTTGTGAATACTAAAATATAAATCATTGAAACTACTAATTTGTTGCTGAAAATTAAATAAACTACAACGAGACTTTCATTCTAGCATTACATAATTAATGCATCATTCAATTTGAAGCAGAATGTAAATAATCAAGACATAACAATTGTAAATAACTACAAATGCACAAATATTATAGCAAACAGCTATAAAGAAATAAAATAGGCTTGGCAGCTTATTGAACCAACATGATGTATCATGCCAATTCTCTAAAGCCACATGTAAGAAACAGTCATGAAAATGAAAGGCACAACTCCTACTATTTTTTTTTAAATAAACGGTGGCCAGTGGCCAGGCCACCACTGGCCACGGCGGCGACCGTCACCGTGGCCGGAGACCAAGGGGTGGGGAAAAACCACCCCTACTTTTTTTTTTTTAAACGGTGGCCTGGCCACCGTGGCCATGGTCGGCGCCTCAGGGGTGGGGGAAAAACCCCATCCCAATTTTATTTTTTTTTTAAACGGTGGCCTGGCCTGTGGCTAGGCCACCGCCGGCCGGCCGCCACCGTGGCCGGCGCCTCAGGGGTGGGGGAAAAACCCCACCCATTTTCAATTTTTTTAAAAAACGGTGGCCTGGCCACGGTGGCCAGGCCATCGCCGGCCACGGCAGCGGCCGTGGCCGATGCCTTAGGGGTGGGGGAAAAAACCCCACCCGACTGATTTTTTTTTAAACGGTGGCCTGGCCAAGGTGGCTAGGCCACCGCCGGCCACGGCCACCGCCATGGCCGGCGCCTCAGGGGTGGGGGAAAAACCCCACCCCAACTAATTTTTTTTTTAAACGGTGGCCTGGCCACCTTGGCCAGGCCACCGGCTGCTGCCGTGGCCGTGGCCTCAGTGAACGGGAGAGCGGGGGGTTGGGGGGGGAGGGGGGGGAGGGGGGCCTACCTCAGTCTGTAGGGGACGCCGGCGGGGGGGGGGGGGGGGNAAATGAAACATTAAAGTTTTTATCACATAATTGACTTATACTTATTAGATTATGCTTCAAACCATCAACATAAAGTACATTATCAATAAATGTAGATGGAGTTATACGGACTTTACCAAGGCCCATGATTTGACCTTTACCGTTATCGCCAAACGTAACAACTCCACCTTTCTTTTCTTCTAGGGTGATGAATTCATCTTTGTCACCCGTCATATGTCTTGAGCAGCCACTATCAAGGTACCACTTTTTCTTTGATCTTTTGGCTACAAGACATTCCTGCATTGTCCCAAGCTTTCTTGGGTCCTTCATGGTCGTTCCTTTCGTTGGCCATGAAGCAGACATTAGCAACTTCTTTTTGTTCTTCTTCTTCGGAAGAAGACTCTTCACTATCAGTCAAGTTGCCATGTATGCCTTTTTCTTTTTCTTGTAGGCCTTCTTAAGTAAAGGACAGTCATATCTAAAATGCCCTGGCTTTTTACATTCATAGCATACTAAGGGCTCTTTCTCTTTGTCCTTTTCCTTTTTCTTATCCTTTTTTTTTCTCCTTCCATTTTGAAACAAATCTCTTTTTGTGGAAGGGCCTCCTTCTTTGCATAAATTTCTTGAATTTCCTTGCAAGGAGGGCTGTCTCATCATCATCATCCTCTTCATCATCGCTGCTGCTTATTTCCTTTTCGCAGCTTGAGGGCGATGGTCTTCTTCTTTCTTGACTCATCCTCATTGACATGTTGTTTACTTGAAGCTCATGAGTCATCAGCGAACAAGAAGCTCTTCCAATGGTAGGATGTTCAGATCTTTGGCTTCTTGTATGGCGGTCACCTTGCTTCCCAAGTCCTTGGAAGTGACCTAAGGATTTTGCGAACAAGCTCAGAGTTAGTATAAACTTTTCCAAGACTTTTTAAACCATTCACAATATCAGTGAATCTAGTGAACATGCATGTGATGGTTTCATTTTGTTCCATAGTAAATAATTCATATTTATGAACCAAAATATTTATCTTTGATTCTTTTACTTGGTTTGTTCCTTCATGAGTTATTTCCAACCTATCCCAAATTTCTTTTGCGGAATTACAAGTTGAGATTCGGTTGAATTCATTTGAGTCTAAGGAACAATATAAAATATTAATGGCCTTAGCATTTAGTTGTGCCATTCTCCTATCATTATCATTCCAATCCCTTTCGGGTTTAGGAACAATAGTGCCATCAATAAGGTGTGTGGGTGTACTAGGTCCATTTATTATTACTCCCCACAATTCATAGTCCGAAGCTTGAATGAATATTCTCATTCTAGCTTTCCAATATGAATAGTTGGTTCCATTAAATAAAGGAGGTCGATTCGTAGAATGACCTTCAGCAAAACTTGAACCAATTTGTGTTGCCATATGGATCTTTAGCCCTTGATCGTGAGATCAAATTCTAAATGAGCACTTGCTCTGATACCAATTGTTGGCCCAGATGGCAACCCAAGAGGGGGGGGGGGGTGAATTGGGTTCTTAAAAATTTAAGACTTTTTAGAAGATTTAAACAGATTTGCTCAAGATGTGCAAGTGAGTGAAATTAACTAAAAGCAATGCACAAGCAATTAATAAAGAGAGATAGAGAGAGAGAAATATAGCACGGCAAACACAAGATAATTTTATAGTGGTTCGGTGCAACCAACACCTACGTCCACTCCCAAGATTCACTTGGGTCCACACTATAATCTCTCTAGATTACAGCCGAGTTGTTTTCCAAGCTCACAACTCAAACTTGTTGTTTTCCCGGGTGAACAACGAACCCAGCTGGTTTTAACTCGGGCTTACCAGCACAAAACCCTACACGTTGTTTTTCACGGGCTCACAACTAACCCAACACAAGCACTCCGGCTTGCAACGAGGTATATCAACCTCCACTGATTCAATCCACTGATTGAATCAGCAAACAATTTGAATAAAAGTGTTTGATAATGAAATGCTCCCCTTGAGCAAATATACAAATGAAGTACAAAATAAAGAGTTAGAAAAGCCTGATAGTATTGCAGATGGTAGTGGCTTTGGCTTTCTTCCTTCTTCTCTTTAACTCCTCTTGAAGTGTTGAATCACGCCTCAGCAAGATTCTTGACCGTTGAAGACTTTGGAGTTGAGATGAAGCTTTTTCTCCTTTTGAAAATCCTCCGATTTGACCTTTGAAATGCTTGTGGATTTTCTTTTAACTCTTGTGGATTGATGAGAAGGAGCAGACGAAACTTCCTCTTGGATTTCACTCCTTTTGAATCACTCTTCTTTGAGCTAGATGATTTTTCTAATATGCTCTGTTTTTCCCTCTTTTCAAAAGATATTCTTTTCTCTCTTTTTAATTTTCTCTTGAGTGTTTTGATTTGAAAAGAGCTCCTCTATTTATAGAATCTGCAAAAATATATCCGTTAGAGAAGGAAAAATAGCCGTTATTTAAAAATCTTACCGTTGGGGCTGATGTGTCATCGTTAAAAATCGTGCCCAGATTTGCTGGAGTCGACTCATACTTTTCCCGAGTCGGCTCGAGCTCGTCTTACCAAAAATAGAAATGTTTAAAAAGGTTAGGGTCGACTCGCTAAAAGTGAAGTGTCGACTCCTGAAAGTCGGGAGTCGACTCGAGAAAGACTTGGGGTCGACTCGTGAAGTGCTCAGAAAAATACTCTTCTGGTGTCTGAGCAGGAGTCGACTCGCACAGTCCAGGAGTCGGCTCGACAGAATCAGGGGTCGACTCGACAATTTCATGGGTCGACTCGACACAGATGCACATTTCTGTACACTGAGCGGAGTCGACTCTGAAACTCAGGAGTCGGCTCCGGAACGTATCAAAAATCAGAAACTTTTCTGATTGACATTAAAATCGTTCCAGATTCATTTTAATTCATTGTTTGACATGAAATGAATAAATTAACATTTAGAATTGATTCAAGAACTAATCCAAAAACTTATTGATTAGAACATGAATTATAACATTTCTTTTTGAAAGTTTGAATATTAAGCTTAAAGTCACTTTCAAAATTGATTAAAGTTAAACTTGAGCATTCTCATTTGATTGTTCAAAATAAATTTGTTGCTCATTTACATAAACTCATTACATCCTTTAATAAACTCAATGGTTTTTAGTAATCATCAAAATCAAAAGGATTGGATCATATAATTTTTTCTATAATCTTTCAACAGAAAGGTTCGGTTATGCATGCTAGATGTATGCTTTATGCAAATAGCCAAAAGTCTATGAATCTTTTATTTGTCAGATGCTTATTCTCAAGATTGATCTTTATTACCATTTACTAAGGTTGTTGGAGTAACCAGATCGCCAAATAGTATCACTAAGCTTTAGGCATAGTTGAAAAGAAAGAAAGTGCCAACCTCTAAAAGAAAGATCTACGACTAACTGATTATGACACTTATGTGACACTTATAAAAGGAGAGTATCATGCCTCAAATTCAAGGTGGATCTAGGATATGACAATTTGCCATATACGTAGGAATTAAATCCTAGCATGCAAACATCAAACTCAAATAATTTGTAAAATGAATATAACTAACAATAGAAGATTCAATGTCCTCAATGAAACCAGTCAAATTTCATAACAAGGCCAATAACAAAATTTAACATAGGATCTTAGTATTAGATATTCTAAACATTCTTAAATCTAATTAACTAATCATAAAAAAATAACTAAATCTTAAAATAGCTTCTACTCAAAATCCTGCTTCTTTCTCAGTCTCTAAAAAATAACAAACACTTCTATAAGCAAAGCTTGATAAGTCACCCCTAAACATGCTTATGAGGGATTAAGTAAGCAACTTAATTTAATTTAAAATATATGCATAATATAATGTTTAATTATTATTTTCATAAATAATTTTAATATAAAATAATACATGACATTTATTGTAACAATATTAAATTTAAAACTTAAAGCTTTTATTTCAAAATTATGAAGTCATAACTATGGTCACATATGAATCCTATGGTAGGGCTAGAGTAGGTCGCTATATTTAACTCTACGGAGGTTGGTTAGAAATAGGTCATCTTATATTTCCCTTATGAAGGTAGATTCTGGTGTTAGAAGACTTTATGCAAGCCTTAAAAAGTAGGAATAATATATCATGAATTGTAGTTGATTGAGAGTCTATAGCTTATGATATATATGTTATAACTTGTCATGATTCGTTTCATATCATATAACTTGTAATTTGTTTAGTTGTTATACAATTTCTCATAACTTAAGTTTCATCTGTCATGAATTTAAAAGTAAATTATCACATAAACTAATAATTCAATAAAAAGTTAACCTATATATAAGTAACATATCATAACACACATACTTGATCCAAGTTTTGATGATATTATTTATAGGAATTTTGCAAAATCTATAATCCTAGCATATAGCAAAGATGCTGAAATTTACTTTTAAGTATAATAACTTTTTCAAATAATTTTTATAAAGCAAGCAAATATACTAAAATTTAAACACATAAATTTTTAATGTAAAATATTTAATCAATTAAACTAGGATTTTTAAGTAATTAAATAGAACATTCATAAATTATAAGACTTAAATCTTTAATAATTTGAAAAATTACTTTAACCATGATTGGATTTACTTACTTTCTCAGAAAAAATTGCTAGCACTAATCTCTAATTTTTGAGCCTCACGAATTCCATTATCCTTCTTGATCTTTCAACTTTTACCGTTTATTTGATATCTAAAAGATCTCTATTTAGCCCTATTTATAAAGAAATTTTCTAAAGTAAATAAATCTTTTACTCTTCATAAAATACTAATTTTTAAAAATCAATAGATTTTCTAATTTTTTTAAGACTCTAATTTCTTTAAGAAAACTAAAAAAATATCCATGAATATTTAAAATAATTTTGCCTTAATACTAACTTTTAACTCATTTAACATAATTTTAAAATATAAAAATTTAGATAAATTTTTAAAAATCATCTTTATCACCATCAATGACATTTTCATAATCTATCAAAAATTCATCAAGAGTGATACATGTTTATATTAAACTTTAATTCAAGATATTGTTGCGGAAATCAGATTCAAAAAACAAATCAAACAATAAACAAACAAAGGAATTTACGTGGTTCGATCATGGTGATCTACATCCACGGGCAAGGCAAACAAAATTCCATTATCAAAAGAGAGGAGGTCTCAAACCCCTTACAAAACCCTTACAGAAGTTTTCACACGTATATCTATATATACGCCCCAAAAAAATACTTCCATAAAATAAACCCTAGCGGACCGGTTTGGTCCGGGCCCAACAAGAATATCGGGTCAGGTCAAAAAACCGGGCCCGATATATAAAATTCAAGACATATTTAATAAATCTCCACCTTGGCTTGAATTTAACAAACTAGAAGTCGAACATATTCTCCCAGCATCCCTAAGCCTACGTGAGCTAACTCGTGTAGGAAACAAGGGATGCAGTGAAAAACATATCCACTTCAGGAGAAACAAAAATAGAACTTTCATTCACCTCGCCACCAAGCCCCAGAAGGAGCAAACCTCAAACAAGCATGCCAATCAAGTCCAAGCAATGCTTAAACTTGTTGGCGGAAACTATCTTGGTCAGCATATCAGCAGATTGTCAGCAGTATCAACTTTCTTTATTGTAATATTTCTCTCAGTAAATGCCTCTCGAATAAAATGATACTTGATATCAATGTGCTTTGTCCTCTCATGATATGCTTGATTTTTAATCAAGCAAATAGCACTCTGATTGTCACAAAAGACAACTGAATTGTCTTCCTGCTTGAGCCCAAGTTCTTGAACAAGATTTCGTAACCAAATAGCTTCTTTTACTGCTTCTGCTGCTGCCATATACTCTACCTCTGTTGTAGACAAAGCAACTGTCGACTGTAAGGTTGATCTCCAACTTATAGTCGAGCCAGATAATATGAAAAGATAGCCAGTCAAAGACCTTCTCTTATCAATATCCCCAGCATAATCAGAATCCACAAATCCCACAACAGAAGTACAGTTAGAACTATTTCTATCAAACATTAGGCCCAATTTTGTGGAGCCTCTAAGATACCTAAGTATCCATTTCACTGCTTGCCAATGGACCTTTCCAGGATGTGCCATATATCTGCTAACCACACTAACTGCCTGCGCAATGTCGGGACGAGTGCATACCATAGCGTACATCAAGCTACCAACTGCACTGGAGTATGGGACAGGAGACATTGCAGCCTTCTCGATCTCTGACTGAGGTGAATGTATAGCTGAGAGTCTAAAATGTGATGCTAAAGGTGTACTGACAGGCTTAGAGTTTTGCATGCCAAACTTCTCAAGTACCTTCTTAATATATCTCCTCTGTGAGAGATATAACTTACCTGCTTTTCTGTCTCTCTGAATCTCCATTCCTAAGATCTTCTTGGCAGGACCCAGATCTTTCATTTCAAACTCCTTACTGAGACATTTCTTCAGATCAACACATCTGTCATGTTCTTTGCAGCAATGAGCATGTCATCCATGTATAAAAGGAGATAGACAAAGGATTTATCTGACACCTTCCTGAAGTACACACAACTATCATAGCTGCTCCTATGATAACCGCTCCGTATCATAAAACTGTCGAATCTTTTATACCACTGTCTTGGAGACTGTTTCAAACCATACAACGATTTCTTCAATCGACATACATGATCTTCCTTGCCTTCTACATAATAGCCCTCAGGCTGGGCCATATAAATAGTCTCCTCAAGTTCACCATGCAAAAAGGCTGTCTTCACATCGAGTTGCTCAAGCTCTAAGTCAAATTGAGCAACTATAGCCAGCAACACACGAATAGAAGTGTGTTTCACAACAGGAGAGAACACTTCATCATAATCAATTCCCTCCCTCTGATTGTAACCTTTAGCTACAAGTCTTGCCTTGTATCTACCAATTTCAACGCATGGAATACCTTCCTTTTCTTAAAGACCCATTTACACCCAATGGCTCTTTTTTCTTTAGGCAATGGCACCAAGTCCCAAGTCTGGTTCTTGTGAAGTGATTCCAGTTCTTCAGCCATAGCAACAGTCCACTTTTCTGATTCCGAACAAGTAACAGCTTCAGTATAAGTAGATGGTTCCTGAATACCCATATCTTCTGCTATCGTAAGAGCATAAGCCACTAGATCAGAAAATCCATATTTTTGAGGGGCTCGAATCTCCCTCCTTTCTCTGCCAGTAGCAATAGAGTATGGCTGCTCCACCTCATCTTGAGCTTCCTCATCTGAACTAGAATCAATAGTAACAATTTGCTCGCTCAATCATTTTGAGAGCTCTTTTTCGAAGCTCGACCTGAACCTCCACCTCATTTGTATCACTCTCATGTTTTCCTGCAGACTCATCAACAGCATTCCTTTGATCTAGCATAAACTTTTCATTAAAAGTAACATCCCTACTAATAATAAATTTAGGTGAATTAGGTTCTATGCACCACAGACGATAACCCTTCACGCCATCAGCATAACCAACAAAGATATACTTCTTTGCTCTAGGTTCAAGTTTACCATCCTTAACATGATAGTAAGCAGGGCATCCAAAACCTTTAGATTTGAATAATCACAAGGTTTACCTGACCACATCTCAAAAGGAGTCTTGCATTCAATTGCTGTTGAAGGAGAGCGATTAACCAGATAGCAAGACGTGTTAACTGCTTCAGCCCAAAAAGCCTTTTCCATGCCAGCATTAGAGAGCATGCATCTTGCTCTCTCCAATAAAGTTCTGTTCATCCTTTCTGCCACTCTATTTTGCTATGAAGTGTACCTGACTGTACAGTGTCTAACGATACCTACATCTGCACAGAATTCATTAAAATCACCACCACAGAACTCAAGACCGTTATCGGTCCTCAGACGTTTGATCTTCTTCCCTGTCTGATTCTCAACAAGGGCTTTCCACTTCTTGAAGGTTTCAAACACTTCACTTTTTCTTTTCAGAAAATAAACCCAAACTTTTCTGGAATAATCGTCAATAAATGTCACAAAGTAAAGAGCACCACCCTTAGATGGAACCTGTGCCGGTCCCCATAAATTAGAATGTATGTAGTCGAGTGTACCCTTCATTGAATGTGTACCTGTACTAAAACTGACCTTGCACTGCTTGCCAAGAACACAGTGCTCACAGAAATCTAGTGAGGTTGTCCGCTCACCACATAGTAAACCACGTTTACTCAAAACTGTCATGCCACGCTCACTCATATGGCCCAAACGCATATGCCACAATTTTGTTCTATCATCAGCAGAAACAGAATTTGCTGTGCCAATCGAAGAACCCATAACTGTGCTACCCTGTAGATGATACAAGTGATTCACCTTGTTTCCTCTCATCACAACTAGATTGCCTTTGGTGACTTTTAGAACTTCACCTCCACCTGAGTACATACACCCAATGGAATCCAAACAGCTCAAAGAAATAAGGTTTCTCTTTAAGTCTGGTATGTGCCTAACTTCAGTCAAGGTTCTCACAACTTTGTCATGACACTTAATCTGAACAGTACCAATTCCCACAATTTTGCATACTGTATCATTTCCCATAAAAACTGATTCACCATTCAATGGTTCGTATGTGGTGAACCATTCCCTATTTGGGCACATGTGATATGATGCTCCTGTATCCATTATCCAAACATCGTTTGAAAAACTAACAACAGAGCATGTCGTAAGAACTCTGTCTGACACACTAGACTCATCTTTCTCAGCAACATTCGCCGCATCTTGACGTTGACTACGTTGCTTATCCTTTCTCTTGAGCACAGGACAATCTGACTTGTAATGTCCTTTCTTGTGACAATAGTAGCACTCAACGTTCGTCGTATCTCCAGGTGGCCTAGATTTTGAACGACCAACAGATTTCTTTCTAAAAGCTTTATCCTTCTTCTGGCCCTACCTCTCATGAATAAACCATCTGCCCTGTCTCCACTAGTATTTTCATTTAATTTTGTTCTCAATTCTGCAGAATTCAAGGATGCTTTAACATCCTCTAGAGTTATGGATTCACGTCCATAAAGCATCGAGTTCACAAAATTTTCGTATGAGGCAGGCAATGAGCATAACACAATCAAAGCTTGATCTTCATCCTCGAGTTTAATATCTAGATTTTTCATATCCATAACAATCTTATTAAACTCATTCAAGTGTTCCTTAATAGGCGTACCTTCTCGCATCTTTAGGGTATAAGACGCTGCTTCAAATAAAGTCTCGATGTTAAAGATTTCTTCATGTAGAGACTTTCCAGTTTCTTCAAAACCGGCCGCTGTTTCCTCATCTGCGACTTCTCGCAAAACATTATCTTCTAGAGACAACTGGATCGCACTATGCGCCTTCTCATCCATCTCTTCAATCTCAGCCGTGGTCATGTCATCTGTATAATTATTATCCAGTGCCCTAACAGAACCCTCTCGCTTCAATAAAGCCTTCATCTTTATTCTCCATAATCCGAAGTTGTTCTGTCCATCAAATGGTGCAATCTGAAACTTCAAAGATGACATCCCAAAATTCCTAAGAAAGAAACGATCTTTCTGTTTGGATTGAAGAAGAAGAAGAGATCCAGGGAACAACTTCACGGACGGAACAGCCGCTTCCTCTTCACGGCACGGCTGGTACACCCAGTGCATCGGATCGGGAGACAGAGAAGAGTCGCGATCGCTGTCATAAAGAAAAAAATTCCAGCCACGATCTAAGCAGTATATCTCTTTTCCAATTCTCGATGAAGAGAATGCTCTATTCTCCCATCAAGAAATGATCTTTCCAGGTGTGGATCAAATGGAGGAAGCCACTCGGATCTCCAGATGCTCTGTTGGTATTGGAAAGGCTGTGTTGAAAGGATCCAGAGTCACAGGCAGAAGATTTATACTCGAATCGTGGGTCCCGAGGCGCAAGTAGTTCAAGAATTCCAGCAATCCGAGATCTCTTCAGACCAAAGATCGAGCTGCCCCGAGGCGATCAAAGGAGGAGATCAAGGCATAAAAATCCACAGATTAGGCACAGAACGGGGAAGGAAATCCGGAACAGATCTAAGGACCAGATCGAGGAATCGGAGGAGAGGGTTCGGGATGTGACAATGCCCGTCACCGAATACCAGGGATCGTCGACGTCGTTCTCGTCGATTGGGCGTTCGTTCTTGGGCACGAGGCGGGATCATGTGCACGCCATGGACGCCGGCCAACAGCAAAACACTGGTCTGGACCAGGAGCTCGACGCCTTCCAGCGCCGCGTCGCCGCTCTGTTCCACGACCTTGCCGCCTCCGCCACCGGTGGCGATGACCTGCTCTCCCTGGCCTGGGTCCAGAAGCTTCTGGATACCTTCCTCGTATGCCAGGAGGAGTTCCGGATTGTCCTCTTCAAACTGCGCCGCCGTCGGGCTTCACGTCCTCCGCTTCTCCTCTGGTCCAGAAAATCTTCGCGGCGTGGTTCGTGGTCAAACGCATCCGGTGTAGCTGCGGCGGAGCTCCGATCCTCCAATCAGATCGCGAGATATCCGACACTATTCGAGAAGGCCTCCACCTTCGAGGCCGATCGTATTAACGCAGCGAAAGACAATACCAAACTCGAGGCCGGATCACCTGGCTCTCTTCGCCGTCGCCCTCCAAGTCGCCGCTCAGATGAAGAAGAGGCGGAGACGATGCGTTGGAGCCGTCGGAAGAAACAGAGTAGGCAGACGAAGACAAAACCAAAAAAAAAAATTAGGGTTAGGTTTTATCCCCTCTTTTTTTTCAACAAAATTTTCCAAACCAAAGCTCTGATACCAGTTTGTTGCGGAAATCAGATTCAAAAAACAAATCAAACAATAAACAAACAAAGGAATTTATGTGGTTCGATCATGGTGATCTACATCCACGGGCAAGGCAAACAAAATTCCATTATCAAAAGAGAGGAGGTCTCAAACCCCTTACAAAACCCTTACAGAAGTTTTCACACGTATATATATATATACGCCCCAAAAAAATACTTCCATAAAATAAACCCTAGCGGACCGGTTTGGTCCGGGCCCAACAAGAATATCGGGTCGGGTCAAAAAACCTGGCCCGATATATAAATTCAAGACATATTTAACAGATATATTAAAAAAAAACTTAATATCAAACATCATGGATATAGATTCAATCAAAAATTTTAATTATATAATTTTTAATAATTTTTGAATTAAGTCTTAATTTAAAGTAAGCTAACCCAAAAAATGGAAGAAATTCTAGAATCTTTCTTTCAAAAAAAAAAAAACTCACCATCATTTTCGATTCTTTCAAGATTCATAACCAACTTCATTGACTACGAAATTGGTTGGATCACCGTAAAAGAGTCCTATCTCCTCACACACTATAATCTCTCTTGTAAATATTTATGATTTAATAAAGTTTCCTCGTGGGGAGATCATGATTTCTTTCTCTTCACGATTTCCTCCAAGACTATAGGCCACTTGATATGCTAACTTGTTTAACCATTGAGTCAAATAACCCTATGGAAGGCCCGATATTTTCTTCCCTCAACTATATTTCCTTGAGTACTCGCATATTCGGTAGCATAACTTCTTGGTTTTTGATCACTCGTTTATTTCCACGCCTGTCCGAGGAAAAAGTCCTTGCCCATGACAAAATCATGCAATATGAAACTCCAAGAGGGAGAGACTTGTTGCTCATAGTACTCTTCTTTTCTTTTTAATGTTTAACAACCTATCATCATCCTTAGAAACCAAGTTTTTTTGAAACGCAACCAACATGCATCTAAATTAAACTCAACTAGTTTTAATTTGGTTGTGCAAACCTTTTTCAATAAAAGTTGACAAGCAAACAACCCTTGTACTTCAAAACTTTAGTACCAAGTTGCCAACCTTCCTGAAACCTTGTCAAACATGCCAAACCTCCGGGGGCCTCAGCCATGCATGGCTGCTCCACTCATAAACTCCCAAAAATTTCAACTTGTGTGCCTTCAAATGAAAGCATGCCTCAACTTGACCAACAAGACACTTGTTATTTATCAACTAATCATTTATTAACCATTCCTAATGCCTCGTGAAACACTACTAGTCCAAGTGGGAGAACCATACAACCATTTCCAACTCACTTCCGAGAAGGAAGGGCCTACCATGGAATTCTCCTTGGTTTGGCTCCTCGTGAACATATCGAACATCAATTCTGAAATGGCAAGTGGATGAAACAAGTTGCATTGGCCCACAGATAAAAGCTTTAATTTGGCTTAGGTTCGTCCAAGGATATAATTAGTTCTACGTTATGGCGCGTTGGAAGTCTTCTTTGCCATCAATGTAGAACCCCTCGCTTTCCTGCTTTGGATGATTGCCTTCTTTGCTTCCAACATCTTCATTCTAAAGCGAAGCTATCTTAAGAAGGCACCTCATCAACCACGCATAGACTACGCGTTTGTTTCCCATATGCCAGCCTGGGATGCCACTCAGCCAAGGGGCGCATGCCAGGATTCCATTGGCCAAATTAGCCATCTGCTGGTCCCATTTAGACAATGGAGCCACTAACAAGAAGCCTTGAATAAAATGCACTGATGAGCAGCCGCTGAAACGAAACAGCCAGACAAGCTCAATAGTTTTAATCACAAAGTGTTTTAGAAAATCAGACAGGCTGAATCGAAACCAAGCCCCTTAGCAGGTTGGCCTCATCTTAGAGATAGTTGGTTTCATCTAAATATAACGACAACTATCCATTAAACTTAAAAATGTTAAATACTGCCATTTTTCAAAAATTTGTTTGATCTACTTCCATATTTCTAGTTATCTGTGGAACAGTAATAGCAATTAACAACTGACTGAACCAATGGTCTAATTGAAAATCATAGCCATTGCTTCGCTAATTGATTGACCGGATCCAATTTTGAAGACAAAGCTCTCACACTGTACTCGTACTCAATTTGCAGTAAAATAATATACTGTTGCTTCAAATAAGTAAAATAATAACACCAGCGACATGGACATCATGTCGGAGGAGGTCACGGAGGGGCAGAGAGAAGAGAGAGTTTGTTTCCTGGTAAGTTGCTTTGCCACCTATATATAACAGGGCCTTGCGTACATCTCGACGTGATTAATTTTAATTTATTTTCATATTTATTATATTCTGCCAGTTCTCAATTACATTAATCCAAGTTATATTTCCACATAAGTAGGCAACTACATCAATCCAACATGTGTGCGTGAGAGAGAGAGAGAGAGAGAGTTACTTTATATGCGAAGAAAGTCAACGTGGGGTGGTTCGAAAAGCCCGAGTTTGTTTGATTTTTAGAATAATTTTTTTATGCATAAAATTGATCTTTGTCTCATTGAATAAGATTTTTTTTCATTGCGAGTGCAATAGAGCATCCTTCTTAACTGAATGATTGCCTTTATGCATCCGAGAAAAGAGTGTTAGAAAGTTCTTAAAATTTTCTCTGGAAGAAACCTCTCTGGCGCTCAAATAAATTATATGAGTAAGAAGAAATTCTAGGATTTTTTTATGGAGACACCTAAGATTTTAGTGAAAAAAAGAGAGAGGGAGAAAGTTGGGAACTTGAGAACTTAAGGTAATGTGGACTGCTTTTATAAATATTTGGATGAGTTTTACTTTAAGCCATATTCTCATATTGGATAGTTCTTATTAAATCTTGATCCTAAAGGAGACCTAGCCTGATAAGAATTGGTTAGCTATTTTTCCTTATGGGGTTAGTTGTTATCTCTTTTAGAATTGAGTTTATCTTATATGAAGAGGGCCTTAGTCTTGGATGAGAACATTTCTTAATATAGGTTAGCTAGCCAATTTTCAAATTAGGCTTATTAAGAAAAAGTTCTAATTAAACTTAGATAGGATGGATTTGCGTTAGGCTTGTTGGTTATTATCATGTGGTTGCGCAATCAAATAATGGATTTTATTCTAAGCCCTTTGGTAGTAATTCTTAACCAAGCTATTAGGAGCTCATTTTTTTTGGACTAACTTTGTGTTGTTAGATAGCTATTCGGTTGCTTATCTTTAGCTAACTTTTGGTCAAACTATCGAGTTGCTTCGCTTTGACATGCTTGAGTTGCTAGCTTCCTTAGCTGCTCAAACTTTTATGATATATGAAGCATCAAGCTATCAAATAGCTTGATTAACAAATAACCATGTGTGGAGAATCAAGCTATCAAAAGTTCATCTTTAGGTTTGCCTTTTCATATCAATGATGTTAGTTAACCTTACTGGCCTAGGTGCAACTGAGCTCAAATCCCTAGAAGGATTGGTCAGCAATGTCTTAATTCACAAATTGTATAGAAGCTTTTTTAGAGAAAAAGACTATTCTTACTGATTGGTTTTGAGGTTAGGAGGACTTATCACCGATCTAATTTTTGATTTTAAGTCTAGTTGATCGGTTTTGTAAATGTCAAACCACCCGAATTAGCTCGCTCGAGCCAACCATTAGATCTGGCTTGCCCAAGCCAACCATTAGAATTAGGTTAGCTAAGTCAAAGTACCTAGACTCAGCTATTTGGATCAAGATAACTTGATCCTTAGCTTAGGTCTACTCTAGTCTTTAAGTAGGTTCGTCCATTGATTTCTATGCGATCTCAAGGAAGTTGGCCTTCCGTATAGAGCATAGGTCCTTTAATTGCTTTTGCTATGTTTTTCAGGTCAACATCATGGCTCCACACCTTAGTTAGTCGAGGTTGCCTAGGGAGGTTAGCTTCCCTAGTAGGGTACAAACATATTTGGTGGGTTTTTTTCATCCCAACCTTAGGTTTTTTTCAAAATTTGACCAAGTCACTTCAGTCATTTTAGGACTTGGTCTTTATCAATTAAGGCCAGCTTCTTGAATGATTAGGTCACTCAATATGTCCCTCAGGTTGGCGCACTAGATTGACAAAGCTTTGACAATCAAGATTGGTGCCCATGCATAAGAGGCCAGTTTGCCACTACAAACATAATGTCAGTTTTGTATCATTCTGGTTTTAAGGTTTTTCAAAATTTTACTCATGTCTCTTGGATAGATTTTGGCGCTAACTTTACTGGCTAAGGTTAGCTTTTAATTTCTAATTTTATTTAGTTTCATAGCTTAATTTATTCAATCATTAAAAAGTTTAAACTAATTTAACCGAGTAGTTTTGTAAGGTAAGCAAAATAGGCCAAAACGCTTAAGCAGAGCTAGTTTGAACCACAATTCAGCCGCTCAAGGTCGGCTTGTGGAGATTAGTCTCTCGTAGAGAATGTAGTGGGTTGGTTTCTGTATGTCCAATCTTGTATTCTTTTTGAGCTTTCAAGCTGAGTTTCTTAGACCAGTGTCAAAACTTGCTTACTTATCAACTGCGATCGGTTTTTGGAATGACTTGATATAATATTTGTCTCCGGTTCTGCACTGAAACTGAAAAAATTGATTTTGAGCCGAGATTCCCCCCTATATTCCTACTCTTCCGATAGTAATGGCCTCTTCCTTTTTCTCCCATGGCCTCTTCTTCTTCCTATCTTACATCTCTCCGTTCCCTCTCTCTCTCTTTGATTCTCTTCAATAAGTGGACCCCTACAAAAGTTCGTTGCCTTGAAGCTTGGCCACATTCTCGGCCGGAGAAGAGTTGGGAGAGAGGTTGGTTTCGGACTATAAATTGAGGCCGAACCTCTTTTGCAAACCAATTTCATTCTCTTCCTCTTCCTCCTCCTAGCTCTCCCGCTTCCTCTCTTTAGTTCTTCATCGGTAGGCTGAATCTCCGTCGCTCTGAAGCAAGATCGAGTATCACCATGAAGAATCTCTGGGTTACCATTGCTTTTTATCCTGTTGCTAGTGGTAGTGGAATCACTGCTAGGTAAGACCGCGACTAATCCCCTGTTTCTACTAGCAAATCTCTGTTCTATCTAATCTTCTTAAATTCAATGGTTAGGGTTGTTAATTAGATCAATTGTAAGTCGTGGATATCCCATCAATAGGCACTGCAATTCTTTCCATTCCTTGGCATTCGATCTTCGTTACGGATAGGTAATTTTTGTTTCTGATTCTAATTTCTTCTTGATGAACCAAAACTTGGGATCTAAAACGAACTATCTTTTGTGGGAAGTATTATTATTATTATTATTATTTCTTCCCGATCTTCTTCTAGTAGTGGACTAACTATTCTTCTTCTTCTTCTTCTTTTGGAGACGGGACTAGGGAGATCGATCGGATCAAGAGTTCTCAGTTTGGTTGTTATCTTCGGCCGTAAACATCAGATAAGGTGTGTTCTTTGTTTCATCTTCTTATTTGATTTAGAGTTAGATCAGAAGCCGAATTTCTACTGACACCTTATTGCCGTGAAAAACGCCCCTGGCCTAGTATCCGATCAACACTTTAGTTGGTAATCGATCCACTATTGTTCCTCTCTATTTTATTCCTTGGTCTGAACTATAGCTTAGTGGGCTTTGCTGGATCTACCCATCTCTGTCTCGGTTATTGGCTAGAGACTGATGATCGAGAGAGAGGATTAGGTTCTTGGCTAGGTTCTCTTCAGATCAAAGTCACTGGATTCAGGAGTGATCAAGAGAGGATGAAGCCATCTGTCGTGGTCTCAGGTCTCAGGAAGAGAAGACCACCCAGGTTTTCTTGATTATGTGAACCAACTGGGTTGGGTTTAGTTGAACCATTCCGGGTTGCTCGATTGAAATTGGGCTAGTTCAATGGATTTATCTGTGGCAATTTGTAGCCAAGATGAGCTGGTTCATATATATATATATATATATATATATATATATATGAGATGATTTAGGCTGAAACAACCAAAATAAATTAACTTAACCCAAAGAGAACCAATTAGAACTAATCAAGAATTAACCCAGACCCAAAATTATGGGACCATAATGCTGTTTATGTCCAATTAATGGGCCCAAATTGCAATGATATTCATCTAATTAGGCTCTAATTAGTTAAACCAAACCTTGATTAAGGGAATTAGTAACCTAAGTAAGTTGTATTTGATCTAATTAAGCTAATACAAGTTTAAGTAATGATCATTTGATGGATGCAATGCTTGGATTAGAAGGGTATGGAGTTAATTAAAACTTAGCTAACCTTAATTAAGCTCACTTAAGCTTAGTTGCATTATGTTGAGTGAGCTTAAGGGTGTAAAGGTAATTTTAAATGTAATTCTTGAGGATTTTTCCTTTAATTATGAATTTTAGTAGATTAATCATTGTTTATGATTATAATTATAAGTGATTTTTCAATGGATGATTAATTGTTATTGGTGGATATTATAGAAAATATTGGATTAGCAATTCAAGGTAGAAGTCTTATGCCTACTCATATATGATATGTTTAATTTTATTCATGTTATGGCATACATCATGGATTTATACATATTATTTTATCAACATGTTTGACTATGCATGGATATACTTTATGTTTTTTATATGATATAGCATAATTTCATATTATATATAGTTATGGCATATCTTATGGCATGATATCATGGTTTTGATAACATTAATGATGTAAACTTAAAAATTTTGATATGCATATTAAAATATATTGAAGTTGTGATGGTTTGATATATGGGCATATGAATTAGTCATGTGGACATGGTAATATCGTACTAGTGATAGGACATAACCCGATGACTAGAGGTTGTAGTGTTAAGGTTTATTGGAATGGCTAGGGAATGCTCTTGACAAGGTTTATAATGATGACTAGAGGGCACTAGCGTCAGGGTTTACTATGATGGCTAGAGGATGCTAGTAATAGGGTCTAAGGTGATGGCTAGAAGTCATTGTTATGGAACCAGTCCAGTAGGTCTTAGTTGGGGATTGGATTTTGTTGATGATATGTGATATTAATTGATGATGATTGTGGTGATATAGTCTAATATCATGAAAGATAAAAATCTGTTGACAGTTTCTCTTTTATTTGATACACTTATTTTTGGTATGTGTTGCAATATGATTTATTTTGTTAGCTAGGTTATGTTCATATTGTGTAGATATTTTATTTATTGCTTTATATCCATATTTGTATGTGTAAGGTTTGTATTGGGCTTTTGCTCATCGTTTTATCCTATCTTTTTTGGATATTGAGGATGCAGATGTTGGGCGAGACCTTGGGATACATTGAGAGTGAAATTAGAGTAGCTAGTTGCATTTGATATTGTATAATTTTGTACTTATTAAGAATGTTGATATACTTTGTTAGTCATACTTCTTTTATGTTGAGGATATTATGTGATATGGTAAGGACTATTTATTTTGTATGCATAAGATATATACCTTCGTTGAGGATGCTAAGGTTAGCAGGCCTAGTATGCTCTTAGGATTCGCTTTAAGGATATGTGGCCATATCATGTTCTATCTGGTCTGAATGCTAGGTCGAGGGCATGACACTATAAGTCATTGAAGGGGTTTATTAGGTTGGGACTGGAGACACGACGTTTGGGAAACCTTTTTTTAACTTAGCTTAGGCTATCTTGAACCGAGTTAGTTTTAAGACTGCTATTGGGCCTTTCCATTGATCGATTTATCTTTTGGGGACCAACCGAAGGAGTATTGGTCAAAATTGATGAGGTTTATTAGATCACAACCTAGGACATGCCTTTCGGGGAGCCTTTTTAAACTGAGCTTGGACCTTTTTGGGCCAGCGTAGTTGTGAGGCCATGACCATGCCTTCGACCAATTTATTCTTCGAGAATCAATCTAAGGAGTACTTGTTCAGCTCAGAGATTAGCTGAGTTTTGATCGATAGGAAAATTGATGGTTGCTAACTAAGTAATCACGTTAGATGCCATTATCCCTACATCAAGCCTAAACACTGTTAGAACTTAAGTTGGTTTAAAAAAGCTATATTCTTCTCAATTGTGCTGAGGTCTTTTTCATGATCAATTTTATGTAATTAGTCGGCGGGAACGAGCAAGCCGAAGTAAGAGCATAAGCTGAATTGAAGTTGCCTACCGGGAGGCTGTTGCTAGGAAGAGACAAGGGGAGCTCATTTGTGAGGGAGAAGCTGGCCAAACTAGGGGTAGGCATGGTGCTCAACAACAAAACCCATCCAATGAAAGAGGTCGAAAAAAAATTAAAGACAAGTGGTATAAAGACCCACGGTAGAAAAGGAAATTGAGTTCTATAATCTGGAATTTATAATGTCAAAACCTTCGCTCGCCTTCCGTACCTCTTTCGCTTCTACGGTGGTTAAACCTGGAGCAATTCTATGGCAATAGCATCAATTAACCCTAATATATTGTTAACAGATGGACACTGAAAAAGGGCGTGCGGAAGCTTAGGCCAGCAAAATGATGGGTCCCTAACTCGAGGTGGCAGGCTAAAAGTCAGCGGGCATTTAATCCCATTGGATAGTTGCAATAATAATAATAATAAGAAAAAAATTTATAATCCTCAGTGCAAATGGGTAGGTTCTAGATGATTTATTTCCGAATATGACTCCATAATGAACAGAGTTATATTATTGAAACTCAAAATTATAATATTTTTTAAGATAAAAAATTTGAATAACTTAATTTTGCATGGTTGAACAATATTAATTTAAGTTTAAAAATAATTTACCTTTATTGACTACTCTTTGTTTTCGTGTGGCTGTCGTTATATTTTGTTGCTGTTTTTATTGGTGCTTTTCCATATTTTGTATGTGTGCTGGATGATTTAATCTATGTTGAACAATTTATTTATACTTAAAAGTTTCAAAGTAAATATAAATATTTTGAATCGAGCTGCTAAAATTTGTTGCTAATTAGACATGTATTCGTAGACTAGTTTCTTTTGAGCCTCGCCAGCAGAAATGATAGTTGGTAAGCATGTTGTGAGGCCTGACCCATTCTATTCTTATTTGAAAAAGACTTGCTACATCATCTTTTAGTGTAGCAAATGCGCACCAGATGTGTGAATTGACCGTGCACCTATGCCACTGCGTATGCCAAGACTCAATAGTCCTTGGCGCGCATTGCACATGTGATAGCACAAATGCATGATCAATCCACATATCCAATACACGTTTACTGTACCGAAGAACAGTGCATCAAAACTTTTCCTTCTCATTTTGGACACTAGGCCCAAACCTGACGCATGCCTTACCACACCCCCCACACCCAACCCCCNTATCTTTTGGGGACCAACCGAAGGAGTATTGGTCAAAATTGATGAGGTTTATTAGATCACAACCTAGGACATGCCTTTCGGGGAGCCTTTTTAAACTGAGCTTGGACCTTTTTGGGCCAGCGTAGTTGTGAGGCCATGACCATGCCTTCGACCAATTTATTCTTCGAGAATCAATCTAAGGAGTACTTGTTCAGCTCAGAGATTAGCTGAGTTTTGATCGATAGGAAATTGATGGTTGCTAACTAAGTAATCACGTTAGATGCCATTATCCCTACATCAAGCCTAAACACTGTTAGAACTTAAGTTGGTTTAAAAAAGCTATATTCTTCTCAATTGTGCTGAGGTCTTTTTCATGATCAATTTTATGTAATTAGTCGGCGGGAACGAGCAAGCCGAAGTAAGAGCATAAGCTGAATTGAAGTTGCCTACCGGGAGGCTGTTGCTAGGAAGAGACAAGGGGAGCTCATTTGTGAGGGAGAAGCTGGCCAAACTAGGGGTAGGCATGGTGCTCAACAACAAAACCCATCCAATGAAAGAGGTCGAAAAAAAATTAAAGACAAGTGGTATAAAGACCCACGGTAGAAAAGGAAATTGAGTTCTATAATCTGGAATTTATAATGTCAAAACCTTCGCTCGCCTTCCGTACCTCTTTCGCTTCTACGGTGGTTAAACCTGGAGCAATTCTATGGCAATAGCATCAATTAACCCTAATATATTGTTAACAGATGGACACTGAAAAAGGGCGTGCGGAAGCTTAGGCCAGCAAAATGATGGGTCCCTAACTCGAGGTGGCAGGCTAAAAGTCAGCGGGCATTTAATCCCATTGGATAGTTGCAATAATAATAATAATAAGAAAAAAATTTATAATCCTCAGTGCAAATGGGTAGGTTCTAGATGATTTATTTCCGAATATGACTCCATAATGAACAGAGTTATATTATTGAAACTCAAAATTATAATATTTTTTAAGATAAAAAATTTGAATAACTTAATTTTGCATGGTTGAACAATATTAATTTAAGTTTAAAAATAATTTACCTTTATTGACTACTCTTTGTTTTCGTGTGGCTGTCGTTATATTTTGTTGCTGTTTTTATTGGTGCTTTTCCATATTTTGTATGTGTGCTGGATGATTTAATCTATGTTGAACAATTTATTTATACTTAAAAGTTTCAAAGTAAATATAAATATTTTGAATCGAGCTGCTAAAATTTGTTGCTAATTAGACATGTATTCGTAGACTAGTTTCTTTTGAGCCTCGCCAGCAGAAATGATAGTTGGTAAGCATGTTGTGAGGCCTGACCCATTCTATTCTTATTTGAAAAAGACTTGCTACATCATCTTTTAGTGTAGCAAATGCGCACCAGATGTGTGAATTGACCGTGCACCTATGCCACTGCGTATGCCAAGACTCAATAGTCCTTGGCGCGCATTGCACATGTGATAGCACAAATGCATGATCAATCCACATATCCAATACACGTTTACTGTACCGAAGAACAGTGCATCAAAACTTTTCCTTCTCATTTTGGACACTAGGCCCAAACCTGACGCATGCCTTACCACACCCCCCACACCCAACCCCCTCTCTAGCTTCCTTCTCTCTTTCTCTTTCTCTTTCTCTTTCTCTCTCTCTCTCTCTCTCTCTCTCTCTCTCTCTCTCTAATTCTCTTTCTCTCTTTGGGACTCCATGAGCTCCTAGTTGAGCCAGGTTAGGCCTATGCTCTCACATCCGGTATGTTGATCCCAGGCAAGGTTGTTCCCCTCATCCAACCTAGTCCCATGTCTAGCTTGACTCCTAAGATTACGATCCCCCTTTTTCATCTTAAAATATTTTCTTGATTAGGATGGGTTTATTTTTGTGGACAACTGAGCGGACCAGTGAAGGGACTCTCCCTAACCCACAAATTGAGGTAAAAATTTTAGCTCTTAATAATTTATTAAATATTATGTTTGGGCTATAGAAAATTTAGAGTTAGTATGAAGAAAATAAATTAATTTTAAATTTTTAAAAGTTAGAAATAATGGAACAATCATTTAATTAATCAATGCTAACTTTTAAGTGTTATTATGCTAAAATTAATTTTAGAGTCCAGGTACATTAGGTAGACCTATACCTAGATTGATACTTTTGATTTTGTGCTTCAATAAATATAAGAAATTCTAACCCTATAAGAATTTAGTATTTCATATATAGTTATGCCCTGCATAATTTACTATAGTATTATGAATATTTTATGAGGTATTGTTATCATAACTTATAAAATAATAAAATCTGATTTATTATTATTATAAAGTATAAAATATGCATATCATTAATAAATAAATTATAAAAAAATATAAAATGAGGTGGGTTTAATTAGACTAGCTGTGTGAGAGTGTTGCCTAGTTATGGGTAAATACATAACATTTCTCTATAGTTGGTTACTAATGAAGTATGGCACTTCCCTATCTCTTTATAGCTGATTATTACCAAAAGTGTAATACTTGTCTCTTTTTTTATAGCCAACCACTAGTGGAAGTGTAGTAGCACTTCTTTTTCTCTTTCACTTTACAGTTGGCTAATCGTGGGAGTGTGGTGATAACTAATCTATTACTGAAGCATGACGAATTAATTAAATAAATGTTATATAATGAGGAAAGGAGTCGTCTGGACTTATCGCGTGAGAACATAGGTAGCCATAGGCAGGATCGTGGCACTGATTGCAATTCTTAGTATGGTTTAACACCTAAGTTGCTAGCCACTAGTGGAGTATAATATGAGCGATGTGAAGTTTGACTATTACAAGCTGGAGCGCGATTATGACTAGCTCAAATGCGATAATATTGGATCCAATATGTGATAAAAAATAATTAATTTGAAACTATTGTGGATTGATGCTAATATTTGAATTATATAATTTGGCACATGTAGCATTGTTATGAACTATGTGAGGAGATATGGCTATAGATGACCATGCTATATTAATTAGGTCTAAAATTAAATGTTTAACACCATATGTTGGCAAGTAAAATTATTTAATTTAAAAATTAAATGATGAAATTTGAAAGAAAAAATAGAATCATTTAAATAAAAGTTAGTAAGAGAAATGATTACGAATATAGATAGTGATCCCAACTTAATATAGAAAAAAGTAACTAAATGCATAAAAAATATAGCAAAAGAGGTTTTAAGAGAATCAAAAGGAGTAGGACTATTAGAAAAAAAATTTGGTGGTGGAATAAAGAAGTTCAAGCTGTCATCAAGCTTAAAAGAATAAACTATAAAATTTGGTAAGAGGCTAGAGATAAAAAAAATCTTAAAAAGTATAAAGATGTAAAGAAAGAAGCTAAAAAAGCATAAGTAAGGCAAAACTTAAAGGTTATGATGATTTATATAATAGACTAGATACGAAAGAATGTAAAAAGACTATATATAAATTAGAAAACTAAGAGAAATGAAAATAAAAGATTATGACTATATTAAATGTGTTAAATATAAAGTTGAAAGAGTCTTAATACAAGAAGAAGAAATAAAAGAATTATTGAAAGAGTCTTAATAAAAGAAGAAATAAAAGAATGATGAAAAAGTTATTTAAAAAAATTATTAAATAAAAATAATGTAGTAAATTTAAGAATAGAAGAACGTAATAACCTAAGTGTTGAAAATAAATTTTTTTTGTAGATTTAGCATGCTTGAGGTTAAAAATGCTTTGAGTAAAATAAAAAATGTAAAGGCATTATGGCCAGATGTGATCCCTATTAAGGTTTGGAAAGGCTTAGGAGAAATTAGAGTTATGTGGTTAACCAATTTATTTAATAGGATTATAGCAACTAAAAGAATACCGAATGATTAAAAAATATATAATATCCATATATAAAAATAAAGATGATATTTAAAACTATGTAAATTATAAAGGGATTAAGTTGATGAGTCATACAATGAAATTATGGGAGAGAGTAATAGAAAATCGAATAAGAGCTAAAACTTTGGTGTCAAATAATTAATTTAGATTTATGCTTGAAAGATTGACCATAGAAACTATTTATCTATTAAAGAGATTGATGGAGAAGTATAGGATAAATAAAAATATAATACAGTACATAGAGAAATAATATGGTGACTTTTAGAGAGAAAAAGAGTTATTAAAAGATACATAGAATTAATAAAAGATATGTATAATAGAGCAATAACTATTGTTAAAACAATAATAGAAGAAACTAGTAAGTTTTCAATTACTCTAAGTTTACATCAAGGATCTGCCTTAAGTCTTTACTTTTTTTGCATTAGTTATGGATGAATGAACCAAACATATCCAAAATGATATCTCATGGTATATGTTATTTGCAGATGATATAGTGTTGATTGATGAAACTAAATTTATAGTAAATGTTAAGCTAGAGATTTGGAGAGAGGCTGTAGAATCTAAAGGTTTCAAGATTAGTAGAACTAAAACTGAATATATAAAATATAATTTTAGTGAAGTAGAAATACAAATAAAGAGACAAAATATTGCAAGTCAAGAGCTATCAAGGAGTAAAAAATTTATGTATTTGTGATCTACTATTCAGCAAGAAGGTAAAATAGGCAAAGACGTGAATTATAGAGTTAAAGTAGGATGAATTAAGTGGAGAAGTGCTTCGAAAGTATTGTATGATCGACACATTCCATTAAAATTAAAAGAAAAATTTTATAAAATCACTATTAGGCCATCTATGCTATATGAAACAAAGTGTTGGGCAATACTAAAACAACATGTGAATAAATTAAGTATAACAAAAATGCACTTATTAAGATGGATATATGGTAAAACTTTAAAATATAGAATTAGAAATAAACATATACGAGAAATGATAGGAGTAGCCCCAATTGAAGATAAAATTAAAAAAAAATTGATTATGATGGTTTGAACATATACAACGAAGACCTTTAGATGCTCCAGTTAGAAAGAGTGATTTTTTAACTGTTCATGGTAATGATAGAGGTAGAGGCAGGCCTAAACTAACATGAACATAAATAATTAAGAAAGATGTAATAATTTATAATTTAAGTGACTTCATGTAGTCGACCCCATGTAGTTAGGAAAAGGCTTAGATGGGTTGAGTTGAGTTGAGTGCTACATTATTGACTTTTTAGTAATTATATAATTGTATGTATGGAAGAAGATTTCTTACTAAGATATTAGCTCACATCATTACTGTTACATTTTTTTAGAGCTACAGGGCATCTAGACTAGAGTTCGATTTAGGAATTCTAATGAGAGTTTTAGTTAACTTTTGCATTTGATATCAAATATATCTAAATTTGAAATTTGTGCTTTATATACATAAAAATTACTAATGAAATGTTTTGTTATATATGAGTTTGGTTCAGTTCTTTGTGGAAAATGAGTTTTTTTTTTCTAAATTTGTTTGCACTCAAAGAGCAAGCAATGCATTGTCTGAGGATATAAAAGCTCTCACAAAGAGGACATAGGATGGGGGACGGAAGTGGTGAAATAAAGGTTGGGAAAAGATTCACAACTTTGTCCATGGCATAAATCTAGGAAACCCTAAAGTCATATGTGATGTTTTTACGTTTTCTCTAAATGTCAATCCTTTTTTTATTACCTTGCTAGCGTCCATTGAGAATAGATTCAGCAGTTAGATAGGGAGTAATTTGCTATCTGTAGGTTGTTATTTCATATTTATGATGCAAAGGGTATAGATACCTTTGGGAAAAGAATTTTATTTTTGCATCAAAATTTATCGATATAAGCAGCAGTTTTCTCTATCTCTCTCTCTCTCTTTGATCCACTGTTTTTTTCATTAAATCATTAGAAAAGAATTTATTTTTTTCTATTTTGCTGACCTCCCTTTGCTTCTTTCCTTCCTTGCCATCTTTCCAATCATCTTTAGAGAGAGAGCATGGTTGTCAAATTCCTGCCCCTTCCTTTTAAGGATTTTTAACCTAATAATTGGTATTGTTTATTTCTAGGTTTAAGCCATGAAAATTTTAGAAGGTATGATTTTTCAGGAAATATGTTTTTGACTTCCATACTCATTAGCTTATTTGCAATTCGTTGTTTGTTGTGTGGTGGTGGTCCCTCTAACACCTTGACAAGACTAGTCCTAGTACTTATTCAGAATGAATTAAACTATTTATCATTTTATCCTTGCAATTATATATTGTACCCATTGAACATAAGTTATTGCAAATGACCTTTTATTTGTTATTGAGATTATTGTTTTGTTATTATGCTTCAACAGGGATATGTATGTGAGGTTTATAGGGTGGGATTTTCCAAGATATTTTCAAGATCACCCATGTAAATCTTGCAACAATATCTCATGGAAACTTAAACAAATGATGGGTGAATATCTAAATCAATGAGATTAACTATTGACTTGCTTAAGTATATAATTCGATCACTTTGGTGCAATATCATCATTTTTATCACTGTAGTACTATACTATACATACTTTAAAAATTGATCATCTGCAATAGATTTAAAAAAAAATAGAAAAATTTGAATTCTAGACTTGCTTCTTTGGCTGCTATATATTGAACTCCTCAATGACTTGAGCGCTAATGTTGTGCCAACAGTTTAGACAATTTGCATGGTTGAATGCTGCGACATTCTTTCCACCATAGCAACTTATTTATTGGGTTCTGACAACATGGTGTGCACCTACAAATCACTTTTGTGCATCACTTATAAGTAAATAAATCAAATATTGTTATCTACCATATTTTCTCTTTTTTGTTTCAAAGTGTTATCTATAGGAAGCATTTTAGACTTGTCACCTAGTGCTTGAGGGCTATGAATTTCAATCCCAAATGCTCTTCTATTGTTAGTCTTCTACATTTGCTGGGGAGCACATAATTGTAAAACATTGAAAACCATGGTGAGAAAATAGTGAAATCTTCATAATTTGGAAAGGTAATGCATCATGCAAACTAATATAATAAACTCCAATAGCTGGAATTCTTTCAATGTGTTCTTTTATTTGGTCTGTGCTACTTTTTTCCCATGTTGGCATAAATAAATAAATATTTATTAACGGTTAATCTATATTCCACAACATTGTAATTACTTTTTCATTTATTTATATACTATCTCACTTGGAAAGAAAAGGTTCAATGCTAGTGTACCTGGGCTTATAATCATAGATTCCAATCCATGAAAATTTTAACACATACCAAGAGGCCATATCAACGACTCACAAAAGTTAACCAGTTATGTCAACTAATACTATTGGACTAGATCTTTAGAAATAAATTTGTTATTTGTGATCCATGAGAGATTGGTTCAAGATCATGGTAGACTTAGATCAACTAAGAAGAAATTATTCTTGATATGTAAAGGGTAAATAGCAATATCATAGCTCCAGATTATGGCTGTTTGATTAAGATGAACAATGCCAAAACGTTGATCCAAATTCTACTATGGTGAACTTTTGAAAGAAAGCAATGATATGTTGATTATCTCGCTATGTTCAAGCATTAACATAGGTTCCACATATTGTTTGTACATCAGATCAATAGATCTATTTTTATACATTGTAATCCCATGATAGATTTCTCCTACCATAATGTTTTCTCTTGATATAATGCTTAGACTTAACTTGAGTTACATATTTCTTTTGGACATATTCTGGTGATTAGTTTGGGAGCCACAGCTTGCTGGGTTTATAATGTTCCTGTAGGTTGGGCCTTTTCAAACTTCTGAGTGTGAAAAACCTAAAATAAAAGTTAAAATTAGGCTAAGTCTTCATGGAAAATAGTTTCTGTAGAATTAGCTTACATCTTTATAACATTCAATGGCTCTAATTCAACTGCCTCTCGTTGATTGTAGAATATTTTAATCTACCTATTGGATGGTACTCTTGTCTATTTTTGGCCAACCACATTTTTGCTTCCAACCTCATAATTATGAGCAACTTGAAACAACTGAAGTAAGTTCTGAACTTGGTAAACCGTAATTGGTGATTTGAAAGGCATTTTAGAATAGATTAAGTGATTTTATGCCTCTAAATCTTCCCATAATTTATTTTTCACGCAGCCTTCCACACTCTAATAACTATATTTTTTTTCGTTGACCTAATCATCCACTTAGAAGAAGTTTTTAAAAAAAAAAAACTAGAGGAATCAAATTTTACTCATCATGTTGATACAATTCATAATTAAATTTGAGGTAATTATTTTTACTCTGTTTTTTCTTTTAATTTTTGTCTCAATTTATTTTGACATGTCATATATTAATCATACTTATTAATGTGCATACATGTATAATATATGAAGTTAAGAGTGGGTAATCGCTGTTGAGTCTTAATATGTGTAAGAAAAAGGTTGAGAGCGAAGGCTGAAGATATTTTTTAATTTATTTATATATTTCTTTTAAGATGTAATGGATTATCATCTTTATATTTAGTAGATTAAACTATTTTTATGTCCTAGATATTAAAGTATTCATTGTAAGTTAATAAAAATATTTTCTTTATATATAGTTTGTTTATATTTTAAGTTGAAGTAAAATATTACTTCATCACTAATCAAGAAAAATTATATTTTGAAATCTTAATGAATATATATATATATATATATATATATATATATGATTTATGAAAACTATCGCTATAGCTATAAAACCTATAAGCCTTTACTAATGCATCAATTCGTTAAAATAGATATAATATTATAATAATGATTGTAACAGTTGCTAAAAGTATAAGCAAAAAAATCAAGCTCATGACCTACTTTGATAGTTTTATCCATCAATAACTTATACTAATGATATTTGGAACCATCAACATAGTTCATTAAAACTATACCAATGAAGGAAAAATTCTTTAGTAAAATCTCTATATTGAAGCCTCTTATACTAATGAATTTTCTAACATTTGATATAGCCTGAAAAATTCCATACAGGTAGATTCTTAAGTTTTACGGGTAGATTTTAACCATCAATAAATAACAATTTTTTATAGCGTAAACATGCAATACTTGATTAAATCCCACAAATAGTATCACAGCATATAAAAAATGAAAATAAAAGCAAAAAAAAAAGGTTGCAGGAAAAGATAGAATATGAATAGGTATGTTGCCTCTTGAATTCAAATATAATCAATTGAGTATGGATTTAAATTAACATATAAAATGCTTAAATTGAAAATGACAACTCCATTTTTACTGAAAGCACAATTAGATGCTTATTAATAATAACATTACAACATCCCAACAGTAATGTCCATGTAAATACAACATCATTGGCATTGTCACACAAGTACAATTAATGTGTCATATTATTTTACTTTCTAGCACACAAGCACGTTGCAACCTTATTGAAAATCTCACACAAGCAGTATATCATTTTAATTTATATCACACATACATGTGCATACACAAGTAGCATATAGATATACATGCACACTCACACATGGCAATAGAGATCTTGATCGATGAATTTTTGGAGATGCATGCAGCATTTAGGAATGCTCAAATCCCCTTGCAATGATGACCGAATTAGCTTGATTGGTGAACTCCTCAAGATGGCATGGTAATTGCCCTGAGATGCATCAACCTTAGTTTAAATCTAGCAAAGAATAAACAAAGAATTTAAGACTTGGCGGCTAACTTGTAGCAAAATTATGAATTTTTGCTTCATATTTTGTGACTTTTCTAATCAAGGAAGTTTGTTGGATATAAAAAAATTGGGACAGCAAAACATCAAACTGCAAGCCAGCGATCAAGTACGATGCTTCAAAAATTACCAGTAAAAAAATTCTCATAAATCTCTTTTTTTATGAAAAAATGAGGAAAATTTTTTTCCCATAAAAATTAATTAAAATCAACATAAGTTACTTGTTATTTAAATGCAGAGAGAAATTGTCACAAATTTTACAACCTCACGCTTTAGAACAATAATTGTTGTCATCAAAATTAAGATCCATGGCCAACTAGCCACTCATGTTTTGAAGATGAAATAGAATCTTTAATTATTTTCATTAAAAAGAAAGAGAAGTAGAATCTTTAGATTATCGTGCATGATCATCTTTGCACTCAAAACAGGGCTTCAATATGAACTACTGGAGCAACAGGGCCTTGACAACTGATGTTGAGAAAGATAACAATTTTGATGGAATTTACATGAAAAATAGAAAAATAAAATGCTCGAGTGAAAGGCATGACTTAACAGAGGAAAATAAGAGCTGAATAAAATACTAACTGATATGGCTGATCCAATGCCGTTAGAGAACCGTGAAGGAAGCTGCAGAGCCCCGCTTCGACCTCCAAGGCCCACCTTGACCTCCTGGTCCATCAACATCCTACCCCGAGACCCCTTTCAGGCTCGGCCATGTATGAACAGTGCCCGGGGTCGGCCATGTATGAACAGTGCCCGGGGTCGGCCATGTATGAACAGTGTTCGGGGTCGGCCATGTATGAACAGTGCCGGGGTCGGCCATGTATGAACAGTGCCCGGGGTCGGCCATGTATGAACAGTGCGGGGTCGGCCATGTATGACGGGGTCGGCCAGTGCCCGGGTCGGCCATGTATGAACAGTGCCGGGGTCGGCCATGTATGAACAGTGCCGGGGTCGGCCATGTATGAACAGTGCCGGGGTCGGCCATGTATGAACAGTGCCCGGGGTCGGCCATGTATGAACAGTGCCCGGGGTCGGCCATGTATGAACAGTGTTCGGGGTCGGCATGTATGAACAGTGCCCGGGGTCGGCCATGTATGAACAGTGCCGGGGGTCGGCCATGTATGAACAGTGCCGGGGTCGGCCATGTATGAACAGTGCCGGGGTCGGCCATGTATGAACAGTGGGGGTCGGCCCATGTATGAACAGTGCCCGGGGTCGGCCATGTATGAACAGTGCCGGGGGTCGGCCATGTATGAACAGTGCCGATGTATGTATGTATGAACAGTGCCCGGGGTCGGCCATGTATGAACAGTGCCCGGGGTCGGCCATGTATGAACAGTGCCATGTGAACAGTGCCATGTGAACAGTGCCATGCAAGTGAACAGTGCCATGCAAGAATGCAAAAAATGACATAGGGGACACGTCTGGCAAGCGCCGTAGCGGTTAGCCATACCCTGCAGCACCCCATGCTTCACGAACAGCAATTAATGCTCTGACTAGTGACAGCACCCCATGCTTCACGGACATCAGTTCCAACACTTCACCCATCAAAGTCATCATTATGGAGCCTCAACCACTCAAGCCAGGCAAACTCTTAAGCGTCTATAAAATGGGTAAAGGGACCCCTGACCAGGTAACACACTCATAACACTCCAAAACGCCCACACAGAGGGAGCTCCTCTCAGGGCCTCTCTCTCTCTTTTTCTCTTTCGAGCTTCCTCAAGCTCACGGCTGATGCCCAGACCACTGACTTGAGCGTCGGAGGGTCCCGCTGGGGCCCCCTCCGGCCCCCGGGACTTGCTTGCAGGCGCGAGGAGCTCGCTGGAGGAGACGACCGCACGCTCGAGGCCGGTGATTTGGCGTCATCAGATTGGCGCGCCAGGAGGGGGGGATCAACGATGCTAGTTTGCAGATCCTCATCCCTTTTTATCAAAACGGTGGATCCTGAAGATGGTGGATTGTGAAGATTTCACCAGTTAAGCTGGGGGGCACCTTCAACGAGCTGAGCAGCAGGAGGCCAGTCTTTCGTTCCATCATCACTATCTCAGACCATTCAAACAGAACATGTTGCCACTCATTCTACAAATCCAAACATTGACGGTGGCTGTCCAAAAGCTCTAGAAGCAACATCTTATGACCACGCAACAGCGAGCAAAAGCTTCTACTCGCCCTTTGGTCACTGCCCAGGCCAGCCATCCTTCATCCTGCTGGGAATCTCCCCAGCAAGAGGTCCAACATCGTCAAGCCCATCAGCGACTTAAAGCTCAGAGAGTCACCACTCGCCGCACAAGCAGCCCTCTCTCCTATGGTTAGCGACACAGAGGAAGGTCTGGCCATGGCTCCGGTTCCCGACTCTGCCCCGAGACATCGGCTCTTCTCCAGACCCGACGCTAGCACCTCGGCTTCAGATCCAACCCCGGAGGCTCCCGTTTTCATGCTCCTAGCACCACATCCCCGAGAGCCAGGCAAGCTTCTCTTCCTCTCTGCCGCATCCCAGGCCCGAGTGAAAGCTCCCAAAGCAGCCACGTCCAGATGCATTACATGCACCCATGCACGTAATAAGACTTCATAGGAGAGAGAAGGACCATGGAAGCTGGAGGGCTCCTTACTTGAATCAATGTCGAGGCTGCCCGAATCCTATAACTCCCAGCAACATCATCTCCTAACCGTCCAACTTCAGCGGACTCTCCCAGCCGCTCATCTCCAACGGCCGTTGGCTGCTCAGGCTTCCCTCGGCGACCTCTAGCTCCCGAGTTCGACTCCGACTCTTGTCCGTGGCTCTGCTCCATCCCCGGCCCTGGATCCCATCTCTCTCTTCACTGCACTCCAAAGATGGGTCCCCAGCTTCATTTCGGAAAGGAGCTGGTCATCAACCGACTCCAGGCGCCGTCCCAACTTGATTCCCTGGGGGGCAGACCACCAGCGGGCGGAAATGCTCAAGTCCACATAGGGAAAACAGGGGTGCTACAAGAGCTAAGTACATGCACCTAAGTAACAATTTTCTTTCATTGACACTCAAAAATGTCATGCAGGGAAGACCAACCTTGTATCAGCCTTCAAGACAAACCTCGTGTTGGCATTTCAAAAGCCCGACTCCGATCGGCACCAAAGCCCTGCACTAGCCAGGCACAAAGCCCAGTGTACCACTGGCAGAGCAGTGTGCCACTGGCTCTCAACAAAAAAGCCCTGCACTAGCCAGGCACAAAGCCCAGTGTACCACTGGCAGAGCAGTGTGCCAGGCTCTCAAACAAAAGCCCTAGCCCTGCACTAGCCAGGCACAAAGCCCAGTGTACCACTGGCAGAGCAGTGTGCCACTGGCTCTCAACAACAAAAAGCCCTGCACTAGCCAGGCACAAAGCCCAGTGTACCACTGGCAGAGCAGTGTGCCACTGGCTCTCAACAACAAAAGCCCGACCCTCGGCACCAAAGCCCTGCACTAGCCAGGCACAAAGCCCAGTGTACCACTGGCAGAGCAGTGTGCCACTGGCTCTCAACAACAAAAGCCCGACCCCGGTCGGCACCAAAGCCCTGCACTAGCCAGGCACAAAGCCCAGTGTACCACTGGCAGAGCAGTGTGCCACTGGCTCTCAACAACAAAAGCCCGACCCCGGCACAAAGCCCTGCACTGAAGCCAACAGCCAGGCCCAACCACTTTGTGCCATAAGCCCTACCCTGCACCAGCCAGGCGTGAAGCCCGAATGAAGCCCTGCACTGTACCCTTACATGTACATTACCATTGTTTTACATTACATTATTTTACATCCTCAAATCTGATATGGCTGATCCAACGCCGTTAGAGAACCGTGAAGGAAGCTGATAGAGCCCCGCTTCGACCTCCAAGGCCCACCTTGACCTCCTGGTCCATCAACATCCTACCCCGAGACCCCTTTCAGGACAGTGTCGGCCATGTATGAACAGTGTTCGGGGTCGGCCATGTATGAACAGTGCCCGGGGTCGGCCATGTATGAACAGTGCCCGGGGTCGGCCATGTATGAACAGTGTTCGGGGTCGGCCATGTATGAACAGTGCCGGGGGTCGGCCATGTATGAACAGTGCCTCGGGGTATGTATGAACAGTGCCCGGGGTCGGCCATGTATGAACAGTGCCCGGGGTCGGCCATATGAACAGTATATGAACAGTGCCCGGGGTCGGCCATGTATGAACAGTGCCCGGGGCCATGTATGAACAGTGCCTGGGGTCGGCCATGTATGAACAGTGCCGGGGTCGGGGTGCCGGGGTCGGCCATGTATGAACAGTGCCGGGGTCGGCCATGTATGAACAGTGCCCGGGGTCGGCCATGTATGAACAGTGCCGGGGTCGGCCATGTATGAACAGGGGTCGGCCATGTATGAACAGTGCCGGGGGTCGGCCATGTATGAACAGTGCCCGGGGTCGGCCATGTATGAACAGTGCCCGGGTCGGCCATGTATGAACAGTGTCGGGGTATGTATGAACAGTGGGGGTCGGCCATGTATGAACAGTGTCGGCCATATGAACAGTGGGGGTCGGCCATGTGAACAGTGATGTATGAACAGTGCGGGGTCGGCCATGTATGAACAGTGCCTCGGCCAGTGTATGTATGTATGAACAGTGCCATGTATGAACAGTGCCCGGCCATGTATGTATGAACAGTGCCCGGGGTCGGCCATGTATGATGTATGAACAGTGCCCGTATGAACAGTGTCGGCCATGTATGAACAGTGCCCGGGGTCGGCCATGTATGAACAGTGTTCGGGGTCGGCCATGTATGAACAGTGCCGGGGTCGGCCATGTATGAACAGTGCCCGGGGTCGGCCATGTATGAACAGTGCCCGGGGTCGGCCATGTATGAACAGTGCCCGGGGTCGGCCATGTATGAACAGTGTCGGCCATGTATGTATGAACAGTGCCCGGGGTCGGCCATGTATGAACAGTGCCCGGGGTCGGCGGCCATGTATGAACAGTGCCCGGGGTCGGCCATGTATGAACAGTGCGGGGTCGGCCATGTATGAACAGTGCCGGGGGTCGGCCATGTATGAACAGTGTTCGGGGTCGGCCATGTATGAACAGTGCCTGGGGTCGGCCATGTATGAACAGTGCCCGGGGTCGGCCATGTATGAACAGTGCCCGGGGTCGGCCATGTATGAACAGTGTTCGGGGTCGGCCATGTATGAACAGTGCCGGGGGTCGGCCATGTATGAACAGTGCCGGGGTCGGCCATGTATGAACAGTGCCGGGGTCGGCCATGTATGAACAGTGCGGGGTCGGCCATGTATGAACGGGGTCGGCCATGTATGAACAGTGCCCGGGGTCGGCCATGTATGAACAGTGTTCGGGGTCGGCCATGTATGAACAGTGCCCGGGTCGGCCATGTATGAACAGTGCCCGGGGTCGGCCATGTATGAACAGTGCCCGGGGTCGGCCAATGTATGAACAGTGCCCGGGGTCGGCCATGTATGAAACATGTATGTATGAACAGTATGTATGAACAGTGCCATCAACAGTGCCATGTGAACAGTGCCATGCAAGTGAACAGTGCATGCGAATGCAAAAAATGACATAGGGGACACGTCTGGCAAGCGCCGTAGCGGTTAGCCATACCCTGCAGCACCCCATGCTTCACGAACAGCAATTAATGCTCTGACTAGTGACAGCACCCCATGCTTCACGGACATCAGTTCCACACTTCACCCATCAAAGTCATCATTATGGAGCCTCAACCACTCAAGCCAGGCAAACTCTTAAGCGTCTATAAAATGGGTAAAAGGGACCCCTGACCAGGTAACACACTCATAACACTCCAAAACGCCCACACAGAGGGAGCTCTCTCTCAGGGCCTCTCTCTCTCTTTCTCTTTCGAGCTTCCTCAAGCTCACGGCTGATGCCCAGACCACTGACTTGAGCGTCGGAGGGTCCCGCTGGGGCCCCCCTCCGGCCCCCGGGACTTGCTTGCAGGCGCGATTCTTCCCTCTCTCGATATGATTCATGCCTAATTAGGGGGATGTGTTGAACCTTCTGTCGCTCCTCCACGTTCCCACTTCCTCCACGTATTCTCTCTATGAACTCCTCTGGCATCTGCACCAAGTACAAGGCTTGGAGGCTTGTTAGATGTTCAATGCCCTGAGGTAGCAGCTGCAGCATCAGGTTTGGCAATGCCCCTTCCTCCATGATTATCGAATCGAGCTGGTTCGATCCAGCCAATAAGAAGTACTTGAGTTTAGGAAAGTCTCCTGCATAGAAGCACATCTCCTGCCCCTCATACGCCTCGCTTATCTAGTGCGGCCAAATTAGGCAGCGCACGCAGCAAACGCAGTGGGTCTTCTCTCAAGCTGGACCAATGCAAACAACTGCCGAAGGTCCGTCAGAGATCCCAACCAGTGAGGAAGCACACCATGTTCTAGTCGTCCTTCTAAATAAAGCTTCCTGTAGAGGAACCCTGGTGGCTTTAGATTTTCCAACCGCAGTGACTCTCCTTCGTCGCTGCCTATAATGGCCAGGGTGACCAGGTGGCTCATCTTTGATATGGAGGAACAGAGCTCCACTGAATGCTTGCCTCAAGGATCTCAGTTGTGTGAGATTGCCCATGTGTCGGACCATGTCTTCATCTGCTTCAACTGAATGCAGACTCTGCAAGTTCTTCAAATTCCATAGCCCTTTGGGTGCTTTAACACAAGGACAACTACCCAGCACAGGAAAATCTGGATATCTACTTTGCGCAATTAAATGCCGCAGATTCCTGAGTTGAGTAATCCCATCGGGCAGCTCCTCAATATACTGTCATATAGATCTAAGGTTTGTAGCTTTCGCAGCCTTCCCAAGGATCTAGGAAGCTTCTTCACCAAGGTTCTCCTCAAACCCAGGTAATGCAAGTTGAATAAACTGGTCACTTCGTCTGGAACAGCCTCAATGGGAGCACCTTCTAGATCCAAAACCCTCAAAAGCCTAAAGCTACTTTCCATTGTAGTCAATGACTTCCAAGAGAAACTAGTCATGTCAAACATGAAGAGAGAGCGAACATTGGACATACCTCTCAGTGGTTGTGAATCATTGATGTCCTTTTGAATTGATATGCGACGAGCTTTGCCAATCAATTCGGCTTCATCATCATTATAAACCATGCCGAAGTATTCTTGTTTAGATATTGTCAAAGTTAACTCTCTCACAAGATCATGCATTCGACATAACTTCACTCTACCAAACATTCTTTCCACGACTTGAAGCATACATCGATGAATAAGCTCATTGAGGTTTCTCTCTGCCTCCTGTTCTTCTGATATTCCTTTCCTTTTCTGAACAAAACCTTCTGCAACCCATAACCGGATTAGCTTCTTCCTCCTTATGAGATGATCCTCTGGAAACATGCTACAGTATAGGAAGCAGCTTTGTAGATGATAAGGGAGATCTTTGAAACTGAGATGCAATATATTTTTACCCTTTCGGACATCGGCATGTCAGAGTCTTCCCAATTGAAGCCCTCATAGAATTCCCTCCATTCCAATTCTTCTCTCTCTCGATATGACAGGCGCTGCCTGCGGCCACAATAGCAAGAGGTAAGCCGTGGCACCTCTCCATCTTTCTCGCCCAGTTCTCAAGATCTGGAGGGCAACTTTTGCCGGATATTTCTGAAATGCTTTCTTACAGAAGAGAACCCATGAGTCGTCCTCTTGCAGAGGCTGTAGTTTGAGAACACGGCCTGCAACTGCTATGTGTGCTACACGTTGATGCCGAGTTGTTAGGACAATTCTACTTCCACATTTACTATCTACCAGCTTATTTCTTCATGCCAACGATTTGCGTGCCACACATCATCTAGGACAATAAGATACCTCTTCTGTTGCAAATAACCGTGAAGTTTCTCCGCCTCTGTCCCCAGGCAGTGTGTCAATGTTGGGTGGACGAATGTGTGAAGTCTTCTATGATTCTTCTTGTTAGATCTTCGGCTATATATTCTTGGGAGACAGTCACCCGTGCTCTGTAATCAAAATGTCGCTTTACTTCTTCACTCTTGTAGACTTCATCAACAAGAGTGGTCTTTCCCAGTCCACCCATCCCCCATACTGAAACTATGGTGCGTGATGGCTCCTCATCAATCAGCCACCCAACTATCCGCTTCTTGTGTTCCTCAAAGCCCACAATCTCATCTTGTCAGGGAAGTAAGGAGGTCCTCGGTGTCGATGTCTTTCAGCAGAATCATCTGGGTGAGTCGTCCTCTCATCGATACCATAACTTTGTTTCACCTTGAAAGGGCAAGCCTTTCCTGAACTTCTTGTAACTTGTTCGGATACCATGCCAGGCCTTGATATGCTTGCATTGTCTGAAAGCTGTGTGGAGCGAACCAAAGAATCCACGCCGATGTTGCTCTCCCACTAGATAAGCATATTCATCGATGATGTCTTCGAGCTGGAAGACCAGTCCCTTAGAATCTTCACCCACTCTTGCCATCGTTGGTCAGAATCTTTCCTTCTATCCACATCTTTTATGTAGGCTTTCATGAGATCAAACTCACACTTGATTGATTTCAGTTTGCTGTGTACTTCTTTCCATGGCGAAGCAGCTTTGAGCAGTTGGGAACAAGCAGGTATGAGTGCTTCTTTAGCGATGCCAGACCCTATCTTTGCGATCGCAGACATTAAGAGAGCTTCTGCCATGTTTGAGCTACCTGATCTCAGGGAAGTTGTGTGTGATTATGGGAACTGAAGGTTAGGACATCAGCTTAATTTGAAGGTAAAGGAGAATTCCTCTTCCTTGTTTTTCCCTTTGGTCACATGATGTACGATGAAAGCATGCATCGGTTCCTTTCTTTTGCATCATTTCCTCCTTAAAAGGAAGCTATGTTATTTAGCAAAGTTGAGAAAATTAAATTGGTCATACCTAGCTGAAGGAAAGGAGATTGAAACAAGAAAAAGAAAATTACGAAAGCTCAGGAATATTGAGATACCTTCCTTTGGTTTCTCTCTTCCACCACTTGCTCCTCTTTGGCTGAGTGGGGGCGGCGGCCACTGCAATAATTCCAACTGGTCACACAAATTTCTCAACGTAGATATCTTATCCAAAGCCTCTCTCAATTATTGGACACGGGACACTTGCCCATCTTGACCCTAGAACAGATAAAAATTGCACAAACCTGTCATCCAATTATTGAAGTTAGGTGGGCACTCAATTAGTTTGATTTATTTAATTTAAAATTATACAAAATCGATCAAACCAAATTTTTTAAAATATATAATCAAATTAAACCAATTTATTTAAAAAAATCAAACAGATCCAACCAAAATATACTAATTTCATTCGGCCAATTTTTCTCATTGTGAGTTTATTATTTGTACTTTAAGCTCAAAAACTTTAAATTTTTATTTTTAACCCTTTTTAAGGTTTTTGGATTGAAATTTTTATTTATATGCCATTTCTGTAGCTTTTTGGACTAACAACAATAGAACCATGTTTTATGAATTTGACTCCAATAGTTGGGAGAACTTCTAATACCACATGATTCTCCAAGGTCTGAATCTTCTACCATGCATGTTTTGCACTGCTGAGAATTATACATGGCCAAATAGCTGCCATATCATCTCATATCGGAAACAAGGACGTCTTACCCATCTTCAAAATAGAGAACATCTTGTTAAGGTGCCAAGCGTGAATAGTTCTATTTGGTACCACATGTTGACCATAGAGAGTCAAAAAGTCTTTAGATTCATGCTTATCCTATGCTCTTTGATAAGGTAGATTTATAGAATTCTTGATTCATAGTCTTGCGACATCCCATTCTAGACCACGACTTCAAGTTAGATATTTCTTGCTTTCTTTTTAGCTAGGAGAAGGTAATTACAATCCAATGAAGAGCATAGCTTGAAAATCTATCTTCGCTGCCAGATCAACCTGAGGTGGATAATTGCACCCAAAAGCTTTGGCTCTTAAAAATTTTGAACTATGCCGGATAAGAAGTCTGTAGCGTTGAAGTCTCTAAAATTTCTTCGTAGGTTAAGCAAGGAAGAATAGTAACAATTCAGGTTGGCCAGCAACCCAATTGATAGCATAAAGGTATTAAATTATTATTAGTAACATAATTTTTTAAAAACAATCGATCCAAAATTTTAAATTATTTTTTAATTGAAAACGATATAGCGTTGATAAGATACCAATAGAGCTAGTTATATGCCTATCAAAATGCCTGCATGCTACCCACCAGCATCGGGCTAGTGTTGGCCAGCAAGATCCAGCCTCTTTGAGGGATTTTATTGAAATCTGGCACTATAACAACAACAGCAACAAAAATTTCAATCCCTGACTTAAGGATGAAAAAAAATTAAAATATGATGCAACATACCGGTGTTGATATATGGTTTCCCAAAAAAAAAAATATCAGTATCAAATTGTACAATCAATGGAGCATTATTGATCTAGGTTAATACAAAATCTAATTTATACCCGCATATACCAACATGACGGTTCTCAATGACCAAACATGTGCACTGGAACTGGCATACATAGACATATATCCTTAGAGCAAAATCTAAAAGCATGCAAAATCTGCTTATCTTCAATATCCATGATATAATTCATCAAAGATCAAGTCATGGCTGCATCTCCACGCAACTCTCCAACACTCAAAGAGCAATGAGGCAATGATAGAAGTCTAGAAGAATAAGCTTTGGCCACTCACGGTTTAGAATTTGACTTAAGGTCCATAAGTTCAATATGGACATAGCTCTAATTAATGGATTGACCTAATACAGAGCCTAATATGATATGAAGCTTCATATGGATATAACTTGATATATTTCCATGGATGTGAAAATATAAATTTTACTCCATGTAAAACATGAACACATGTAGCCCTGACCCTAGGCATCCCATTCATCAAGTATAGAGAGAGATTCTATTGAGTGTAAGAGAGTCTGTGATTCATGATGGACTCTTATTCTATTTTTCACTATCAATGAAATTGTTTTAATCTTTGGTTGTGTGGGCTTAGGTCATTAGACCGAACCATATTAATTTTTTTTGGAGTTTCTTTTCTCTGTGTTTTCCTTCTTTCTCTTTTGTTTGCAGATCTATGATCCCACGGTATGTTTCAATGCATGGCAGTGCTTTAAAGCTTCAAAAATGTAGGAATGACAGAAAGGTAAAAAAAGGAGAAAGAAAGTAAAAGAAAAATGTATTTCACAAAGATCTAATTATCTATTTATAGATTGGATCTAAATTTTGTTATGATTCAAACATGTTCAGTTTGTGGTTGTTTGGATGAAGGCTCTGAAGTCGTCGTCATCGTCATCAGAGAAGGTAAGATCGAAGGGTTGAAGATGATGTATAAGAGTATGGTTTATAACATATCGGTTTAATGCTGAACCGATTTGGGGTATTATACGTATTGGTTCATGTTGGAATGAAATGATAATGGCAATGCAATTCTCACATGCAATTCTAACTGACTTTAAAATCATGATTTTGGTGTCTCATATAAAATGATAACGGTCGTACCATGCTGTAGACTTTAAAATCATGATTTCAATATCTTGAGATGCGTACCAATGTTATTATCTTATTATTACGATTTTATGGTAACTTTTTGTTATCACAATAAAATTTTTGTAATAAAATTTTTATCATACATGGCGGCTTTAACTTGTCATAAAAACATAATTTTTTCTAGTAATATTGTTTAAAGAATATTTTTATAAAGTTGTCACAAAGCACAGCCTACCCAATTCCAAAGCTCAATACTTGTCAGTTTTTAATAGTAACTTTAGCTTTTATCTCGAGACTCCATTGTTCTAATAGCCTAGATCCAAATTTCAACCTAATAATTTGGAAACCACTTTCATTAGGCACTGCTTGATAAACACCCATCTGCTAATGTACAAATAGAAAATCAGTAGTGGATTTTGATTTTATGTCTTATTCCTTATTTTTACTACACTTCTTTTATCTTTTACGCACCATTGGTCCATTAGGAACCAATCATTTTGTTATCCTTCAAATTGGGTATTTAAAAAATTAATGAAGTCCCTTTACTTGTGAGTTGCACAGCAAATATAGTTTGTTATCAGTTAAGGAATATTGGCTGGTCAACTGCCTTCAAAATGGTGACAAAAGTCAAATTGAAAAATTAATGAAGCACGGTTTAATACGTGGAAAAGAAAATTATAATAGCTTAAAATCCACAAAAAAAAAAAAACATCTTAAGCACTTAGAAAAAAAAAAAAAAAAAATTATAGAGAAAAATGTCAGCACTCAAAATCCCTCTCAAGTACGACTCAACATATATTTGAACGATTTCTCTTTATTGCTATTTTGAATTTATATATTTTTTACAAAATTTAAATTTATTATTCTGATAAATTAGAAACAGAAAGTTTCTTCCACATAAAAAATATTTATTCTGATTTCCAAACTATTCCATTAATAACCTTTGGCAATCCAAATTTAGCTTAGGCTAAAAAGAACATAACAAAGCAAAATTTTGTAACCTCTTATCTTGACTACCATTTTGCCAACTAGTCCGTATAATATGGATCCTCGCTTGAGTTCTTGTCTCTCTTTCTTCGTCATTCTATACATTTCCATAATTCTATTATTCTATGCGAGTGAATAGAGGCAATTAAAGCTCGATTTATGATTCATTTTTTTTATGATGACGCTGCTAGATGAAGTCAATATATTTTTCTTTCAACAATGAGTAGCTACAATGACTTGCTTCTCCTCTTTTCTGTCACCTTGGCTAACAA
>UESW01003366.1:0-46341 GCA_900491605.1 Calamus simplicifolius
CTGTTTCCCACAACATTTCAATTCGGCCACCAACGGTTGTAGAAAGACATCAATCTTTTCCTTTGGATTTGATGGTCCTGGAACCAAAACGGTTAAAAACATTGCAGGATCTTTCATGCACTTCCACGGAGGAAGGTTATATACAGTCAGTATCACAGGCCAACATGAATACTGTTGCCCCGCTTGACCAAATGGTTGGAAGCCATCGGTACAAAGACCTAATCTCACATTCCTTATATCTTCAGCGAAATCAGGATGATTTTCATTGAAATGCTTCCAAGCCTTTGAATCTGATGGATGCCGCATTTCATCCTCTTTAGATTCATGTTCGGCATGCCATCTCATATCAGCAGCTGTTGCCTCAGATCTGTATAATCTCTGCAGGCGTGGGGTAAGAGGAAAGTAATGCATCCTCTTGTAAGGCACACTTTTCCTCCTACTTGTACCGGCTCCTCCTTCTGTGTTTTTGAACCTCGATTGCCCACAAATCTTACACCATCTCAGCTCTGAGTCTTCACCCCAAAATATCATACAATTGTTCAAGCAACAATCGATCTTATTAACTGGGAGCCCAAGCCCACGCAACAACTTCTTTGTTGCGTAAAAACTGTCTGCGGCAACATTATCATTTGGCAGAATTTCTTTGATTAACTCAGCTACAGAATTGAACGCCTTTTCTGATAATCGATGTTCTGCCTTAATATTCAACATTCGAGCAGCTGTAGAGAACTGGGAATGACCCTCACACCCAGGATACAATTCTTGATTGGCAGCACGCAACATATCGTAAAATTGTTGTGCTTCTGGATTTGGTTCTTCCATAAATGTATTCTGATTGAAGTCATTACCCGATGCATTCATAACCATTTGTTCATATGTGTTTAAATTCACAAATGGTTCATCAACGGGAATTGACTCTTGTTGGCCTATAACAGCTGCTGGAATATCCTCTGGTTCACCATGACAGTACCAAACATAGTAATCAGGAACAAAACCCTTCTTACACAAATGCACCTTAACAGTTTCCACATCTCTGTAGGCTTTATTCTGACACCTGTGGAAGTTGCATGGGCACCTAATCCTAGGCCCATCCATCCATTCAGGTTGGCTACATGCAAAGCGATAAATTCTTCCAATCCATTCAGAAAATCTGGATTCAGCAAGCCATCTTTTATCCTTGCATACATCCATGAGCGAGTCCCGCTCATTTTTGACCGACTTATACAAAGTCTGGTAAATCATTAAATGAAACCAAAAAATAAAACTATATTAGTATTAATAAATATAACTAAATTATTTCTTGGGCACAACTAAGGTTAATTACAACCAATTAAATCATTTATAAGTACCCAAATTTTTTTTAGGTAAATAAGGACCCTACCATGCAAGGGCGAGCCACGGCTACGATCCTTGGGGTGCTAGCAAGGACCGATGCATAGGTTAATGGCTAAAGAGAGGGCTTGAGTTTGTGTCGGGCCATAAGGCGGTGCGTTTAGTCATTAGACTTCACAAGAATTCAAGTGTCTTAAATAATTCTACCTTCACTCCATGTCTACAAGGTAAGGCCCTATCCCATTCAAGAATATTTTTTGTGATATGTTATTCTGCTATTAATTATCATCGATCGGCAACATTGAAATTTCGGCAGCATTTCCCCATATGTTCTCCTACATGTGTGGTATATAAGCCACACTAGGAGAACGTATGAGCAAATGCAAACCGAAATCTCACCCCACGATGATTACTAGCAGACTAACATGTCACAAGAAATATTCCCAAACTGTCCACCAGGACAATTTGAGAATTTGCAAGACTAAGGCTTACAAATTCTCAAACGGGTCTAAAGGTTAATTAAAGTGCTGTGATTATGGAAGTCCGAAGACAATCGAACTTATGCTTGTTATTCTTAACTTCTTGTGAATTATACATGTAATCACTAACTTTTCTAAGATTATTGTGTCAAATACAAATGTTTGCGAATACTAAAATGTAAATCATTGAAACTAGTAATTTGTTGCTGGAAATTAAATAATATTACAACAAAACATTTTATTTAGCATTTCAAAATGTAATGCATCATTAAGTTTGCAGCAGAATATAAATAATCAAGACATAACAAATGTAAATGAGTATAAATGCACAAATACTATTGTCATAAACATTCTGCTTAAATTAATTATTGCATAAATATTATGTAAATTAAATAATCTAGCATTACAAATATTATTGAATAATCAAGACATAAAAAACAGTCGCTTTATTGAAAAAACAGAGGGGGGGGGGTTTCCTCCCTCCCCTGTGTTAAAAAAATTTTTTTTTTTTTCAGTGGCCTGGCCACCGTGGCCGTGGCCGGACAAGAAAAGAAAGGGGGGGGGGGTTTCCCCCCTCCCCCCCTGTTAAGGAAAATTTTTTTTTTTTTTTGTCACAGTGGCCTGGCCACCGTGGCCAGGCCACTGCCGGCCACGGCAGCGGCCGTGGCCGGACAAGAAAAAAGAAAGGGGGGGGGGGCCCCCCTCCCCCTGTTACAGTGGCCTGGCCACCGTGGCCAGGCCACTGCCGGCCACGGCAGCGGCCGTGGCCGGACCCTGGCCGACGGCCGTGGCCGGACAAGAAAAGAAAGGGGGGGCGGGGGGGTTTCCTCCCCTCCCCCCTGTTAAAAAAAAAATTTTTTTTTTTTTACAGTGGCCTGGCCACCGTGGCCAGGCCACTGCCGGGCCACGGCTGGCCGCCTTGACGGCCGTGGCCGGACAAGAAAGAAAGGGGGGGGGGGGGTTTCCTCCCCTCCCCCCTGTTAAAAAAAAAATTTTTTTTTTTTACAGTGGCCTGGCCACCGTGGCCAGGCCACTGCCGGCCACGGCAGCGGCCGTGGCCGGAGTGGCCAAAGAGAAAAAAGGGGGGGGGGGGGTTTCCTCCCCTCCCCCCTGTTAAAAAAAAAATTTTTTTTTGATTACAGTGGCCTGGCCACCGTGGCCAGGCCACTGCCGGCCACGGCAGCGGCCGTGGCCGCGGCCACGGCAGCGGCCGTGGCCGCCTTGTCCGGCCGCGGCCACGGCCGTGGCCGGACAAGAAAAAAAGGGGGGGGGGGGGGTTTCCTCCCCTCCCCCCTGTTAAAAAAAAAATTTTTTTTTTATTACAGTGGCCTGGCCACCGTGGCCAGGCCACTGCGGCCACGGCAGCGGCCGTGGCCGCGGCTGGCCGCCTTGTCCGGCCGCGGCCACGGCCGTGGCCGGACAAGAAAAAAAGGGGGGGGGGGGGTTTCCTCCCCTCCCCCCTGTTAAAAAAAAAAATTTTTTTTTTGATTACAGTGGCCTGGCCACCGTGGCCAGGCCACTGCCGGCCACGGCAGCGCCGTGGCCGTGGCCACGGCCCTGCCGTGGCCGAAGAAGACGGCAAGGGAAATAAAAAAAAAATTTTTTTTTTTAGATGGAGCTTACCTTGGTTGAGATTCGCCGGGTTGCCGGAGTCCGGGGTAGCCGGAGACGGGATGCGCCGGAGATTGGAGCTTTAGCTTCACGGCGGCGCTAGGTCAAGACGGGAAGGAGGAAAGAGAAGGGCCGGCTTAAATATAGGGAATTAGCGACGCCAAAATTGCGTCGCAATTGCGTCGCAATTTTTTTTTTTTTCTTAGCGACGCACGTGGGCGTCGCTAATCCATCGTTAATAAATTTAATAATTTCTAAAAATATAGCGACGCCAATAAATGCGTCGCTAAGCGTCGCTAAATTGGCGCCATCACCTGGCGGGAAAAATATTTTATTTTCTAATAATTGCGTCGCTAAGGCGTCGCAATAATTTTTTAATAATTTAAATTGATTAAAATAAAAACTTATTACAAATATTGCGACGCAACAATTGCGTCGCAATTATTTTTAAATATTTTTAAATGAAAATATTTAAATTTATTATAATAATTGCGACGACAAATGGCGTCGCAATTATTTAATAATATTTATAAATGATTATATTTATAATTAATGTAATAATTGCGATGATAAATGGCATCGTAATTTATTTTATAAAATTTTTAATTATATAAACTTATTTAAAAAAGATTGCGACGATCGTCGACGATCCAACGGTTGCGATCGATCCAAGCCCTGATCCCGATCGGCCACAACCTATCTTGGACAGTTGCAATCCGTCCCAGATCGACGACGATCCGACGGTTGCGATCGATCCAAGCCGTGATCCGATCGGCCACGACCGATCTCGGACAGTTGCAATCGTCAGAGATCGGTGACGATCCGACTGTTGCGATCGATCCAAGCCCTGATTCCGATCGGCGACGACCGATCATGGACCGCGGCTATCAGTCGATCGGCAAAGATCCGACGGTTGCGATCGATCCAAGCCCTGATCCCGATCGGCCACGACCTATCTCGGACAGTTGCAATCCATCCCAGATCGACGACGATCCGACGGTTGCGATCGATCCAAGCCGTGATCCCGATCAGCCATGATCGATCTTGGACAGTTGCAATCCGTCAGAGATCGGCGACGATCCGACTGTTGCGATCGATCCAAGCCCTGATTCCGATCGGCGACGACCGATCACGGACCGGCTATCGGTCCGATCGGCAAAGATCCGACGGTTGCATTCGATCCAAGCCCTGATCTCGATCGGCCACGACCTATCTCGGACAGTTGCAATCCGTCCCAGATCGACGATGATCCGACGGTTGCGATCGATCCAAGCCCTGATCCCGATCGGCCACGACCGATCTCGGACCGTGGCGATCCATCCGAATCGGCGACGATCCAACGGTTGCGATCGATCCAATCCGTGATCCCGATCGGCCATGACCTATCTCGGAAAGTTGCAATCCATCCCAGATTGACGACGATCCGACGGTTGCGATCGATCCAAGCCATGATCCCGATCGGCCACGACCGATCTCGGATAGTTGCAATCCGTCAGAGATCGGCGACGATCGACTGTTGCGATCGATCCAAGCCCTGATTCCGATCGGCAACGACCGATCGCGGACCGCAGCTATCGGTCCAATCGGCAAAGATCCGACGGTTGCGATCGATCCAAGCCCTGATCCCGATCGGCCACGACCTATCTCGGACAGTTGCAATCCATCCCAGATCAACGACGATCCGACGGTTGCGATCGATCCAAGCCCTGATCCCGATCGGCCACGATCGATCTCGGACCGTGGTGATCCATCCGAAATCGGCGATGATCCAACGGTTGTGATCGATCCAAGCCCTGATCCTGATCGGCGATGACCGATCGCGGACCGCAGCAATCGTTCCGATCGGAAAAGGTCCGACGGTGCGATCGATCCAAGCCGTGATCCCGATCGGCCACGACCTATCTCGGACAGTTGCAATCCGTCCGAGATCGGCGACGATCCGACGGTTGCGATCGATCCAAGCCTGATCCCGATCGGCGACGATCGATCGCGGACCGCGGCAATCGGTCCGATCGGCAAATGTCCGACGGTTGCGATCGATCCAAGCCGTGATCCCGATCGGCCACGACCTATCTCGGATAGTTGCAATCCGTCCGAGATCGATGACGATCCGACTGTTGCGATCGATCTAAGCCGTGATCCCGATCGGCCACGACCGATCTCGGACAGTTGCAATCCGTCCGAGATCGACGACAATCCGACGGTTGCGATCGATCCAAGCCCTGATCCCGATCGACCACGACCTATCTCGGACAGTTGCAATCCGTCCGAGATCGACGACGATCCGACGGTTGCGATCGATCCAAGCCCTGATCCCGATCGGCCACGACCGATCTCGGACCGTGGCGATCCATCCGAGATCGGTGACGATCCAACGCTTGCGATCGATCCAAGCCCTGATCCCGATCAGCCACGACCGATCTTGGACCGTGGCGATCCGTCCGAAATCGGCGACGATCCAACGGTTGCGATCGATCCAAGCCCTGATCCCGATTGGCGACGACCGATCGTGGACCGCAGCAATCGGTCCGATCAGCAAAGGTCCGACGGGTGCGATCGATCCAAGCCGTGATCCCGATCGGCCACGACCTATCTCGGACAGTTGCAATCCGTCCGAGATCGGCGACGATCCAACGGTTACGATCGATCCAAGCCCTGATCCCGATCGGCGATGACCGATCACGGATCGCGGCAATCGGTCCGATCGGCAAAGGTCTGACGGTTGCGATCGATCCAAGCCGTGATCCCGATCGGCCACGACCTATCTCGGACAGTTGCAATCCGTCCGAGATCGACAACGATCCGACTGTTGCGATCGATCCAAGCCGTGATCCCGATCGGCCACGACCGATCTCGAACAGTTGCAATCCGTCCGAGATCGGCGACGATCCGACGGTTGCGATCGATCCAAGCCCTGATCCCGATCGGCCACGACCTATCTCGGACAGTTGCAATCCGTCCGAGATCGGCGACGATCCGACGGTTGCGATCGATCCAAGCCCTGATCCCGATCGGCCACGACTGATCTCGGACCGTGGCGATCCGTCCGAGATCGGCGACGATCCAACGCTTGCGATCGATCCAAGCCCTGATCCCGATCGGCGATGACCGATCGCGGACCGCGGCAATCGGTCCGATCGACGACGATCCGAGGGTTGCGATCGATCCAAGCCCTTATTCTGATCGGTCACGATCGATTTTGGACCGATCGCTATTTAACATAATTAATTTTTTTAAATATAAACGACGCAAAGGGTTGCGTCATATTTTTTTAATATGATAATTATATATATAAAAAATTAACTTTAATTCAAATAATTACGATGCAACAAGTACGTCACTATATTAAAATATAATTTCCAAATTAATATTTTCGCTTATTACATCGCTAATGCGTTGCTATTTAACATAATTAATTTTTAAAAAGATTGCAACTCAATGTGTTACATCGTAATTATTTTTCTCATATTTATAATTTATCAAATTTATTTTATTTAAAATTATTGTGACGCATTTATTGTGTCGCTATATTAAAAATAATTTTAATTTATTTTCTGGTTATTGCGTCGCTAATGCATCGCTATTTAAAATATTTAATTTTTTCCAAAATATTGCGACGCACTGGGTGGCGTCGCAATATTTTTAAAATATTAGTACCGTAAAAAATATAATTCCATTTAAATTATTTACGACGCAATTGTGTCGTCGCTAAATTAAAAATAATTTTCCTATTTTTCTAGTTTATTGCGTCGCTAAGGCGTCGCTATTTAAAATATTTAATTCTTTTCAAAATATTGCGATGCACTGGTTGGCATCGCAATATTTTTTAAAATATTACCACTGTAAAAAATATAATTCCATTTAAATTATTTGCGATGCAATTGTTGCGTCGCTATATTAAAAATAATTTTTCTATTTTACAATTTTATTACGTCGCTAAGGCGTCGCTATGTAAAATATTTAATTCTTTTGAAAACATTGCGACGCACTGTTATGCGTCGCAATATTTTGTAAACTATTTATACTTTATACAATATAATTTCATTTAAATTATTTGTGATGTATTTATTGCGTCGCTAAATAAAAAATTATTTTTCTTATTTTCTAATTTATTGTGTCGCTAATGCGTCGCTATTTAATATATTTAATTCTTTTAAAAACATTGCGACGCAATGTGATGCGTCGCAATATTTTTTTCCGATAATTGGATTTTATAAAATTTAATTTAATTTTAATTATTTGCGATGCAATTGGTGCATCGCTAAATTAAAAATAATTTTTTTAATTATCTATTTTATTGCGTCGCTAATGCGTCGCTATTTAAAATATTTAATTCTGTAAAATAAATTGCGATGCAATATTTGCGTCGCAATATTTTTATTAATATTATATTTCATAAAAAATTAATTTAAAAATATTGCGATGCATATTTGCGTGCAATATTAAAAATTTAATTTTTTTTTAATTTTTAGATTAATTGAGTCGCTAATGAGTCGCTAATGCGTTGCAATATTTTGTTGTCACAAAGGCGTCGCAAAGAGGTCGCAATTTAGCGACGCAATTTTGCGTCGCTAAATTTGCGTCGCTATTTCGGTATTTTCTTGTAGTGTTGGTTATTTATTCAAATGGCACTTAGAAATCAGTTTTGAACCGAGTTTCAATGGAATTTATTTAAGTTCAGAACTTAGAGCCGACACCTAGAACCATTCGAGCCAACTCCAGTGTGTATCAGAGCAGTTGTATATTTTCGGCACGCTTTGAAGTCGACACCTAGAGTTTCGAAGTTGACACCTGAGGTTTCGGAGCCGACACATGAAAAGGTGAAGCCGACTCCAACCTGAGATACAGAGAAACTATTTTCTACTTCAGAAGTCGGAGCCGACACATGGTTTTCGGGAGTCGACTCTAACCTGAGTTACAGAGACTGTGTTTTTGGAGGAATTCTCTGAGCCGACACATCAGAAATTGGAAGCCGACTCCAGTCAGCAGGAAGTCAACACTTGAAAAGTCGGAGCCGACTCTACATCAAATTGATTTTTGCGATTTATGAAAACATGATCTAGAGCCGATACATAAAAAGTTGGAGCCGACTCCAACCTATCAAGGACGTTTTTCAAAAGTGCTAGATCATATTCTAATGGATATATTTTCTCACCTAACTCTCAACAGATACTTTTCTTTGTGTAAGGAAGCATCCAAGTAGAGTCTTAATGGCTATTTTCTCACCTAATCTCAGATTAAGACTCTATAAAAAGGAGATTCGACTGTTTGAAAAGAAGAACGAAAAATATCGAGAAAAAGATAGAAAAATCAAGAAAAATACTCAGTGAAAAAGAGAGAAATTTCAAAGAGAAATCTCTGAGTCCAAGCCTATCAATCCAAGAGAGATTCAAGAGAAATCCAAAGTCCTAAAAGTTCAAATTCGAAGGATTTTCAAAAGGAAAAAGAAGAAGAGAAAAAGCCCTATTTCCTCAACGAGCTATGTTTAAGATTCAATGATTCAATCCTTGCTCATCCATTCAAAAGAGAAGAGGAAAAAAGAAAAGCTTAAATCCACTTGGCTTCAATCAGACTTTTCTTACCTTTGTTTATTTATATTGCTTATTTGCTCATTTAAGGAGCTTTCCATCGTTGTAAATATTAAATTGATTTGGTGTTTACTAATTCAATCAGGGGGATTGAATTAGTTGAGGTAGTTTACCTCGGGAATAAGCTAGTTTAGCTTGGGTTTGGGTTTTGTGCTGGTGAACCCGTAAAAACTGGCTGGGTTCGTTGTGACCCCGTGTAAAACAATAAGTTAGAGTTGTGAGCTTGTAAAACAACTCAACTGTAATCAGTGGATTATAGTGTGGACCCAAGAGTTGCTTGGGAGTGGACGTAGATGTGGGATACACCGAACCACTATAAATCTTTGTGTGTTTGTCGTGCTTTTGTCTCTATCTCTCTCTCATTGTGCTTTAAATTATTGCATCACTTCACTAATATACTTAATCCTTGTGAAATTTGGTTTTAAGTTTTAAGTGTTAAATTTTTTAAAGAATCCAATTCACCCCCCCTCTTGGGTTGCCATCTGGGCCAACAATTGGTATCAGAGCTTGCGCTCATTTTTATTGATCTAACGATCAAGAGTTAAAGATCCAAATGGCAACACAAGCTGGCTCATCTTTTGCTGAAGGTTAATCCACTAATAGGCTACCTTTGTTTAATGGCTCTAATTATTCATATTGGAAAGCAAGAATGATGATTTTCATTCAAGCTTTAGATTATAAATTTGAAGTGTTATTACAAATGGACCTAGTACACCCACACACATTATAGATGGTTTAATAGTTCCTAAGCCCGAAAGGGATTGGAATGAACGATAGAAAAATGGCTCAACTCAATGCAAAAGTCATGAATGTTTTATATTGTTCTTTGGATGTAAATGAATTCAATAGAATATCTACTTGCATTTCAGTCAAAAAATTTGGGATAGACTAGAAGTTACCTATGAGGGTACTAACCAAGTAAAAGAATCCAAAATTAACATTCTAGTACACAAATATAAATTGTTTAGCATGGAACAAACTGAATCAATCACATGCATGTACACTAGATTTACTGATATTGTTAATGGTTTAAAAAGTCTTGGTAAGACTTATACTAACTCTGAATTGGTGCGCAAAATTTTTAGATCTCTTCCAAGAACACGGGAAGCGAAAGTAACCGCAATCCAAGAAGCCAAAGATTTGAATGCTCTACCTTTGGAGGAGCTTCTTGGATCTTGATGACCCATGAATTGACAATGAAACAACATCAAGAGGAAGAGGTGAAAAAGAAAAGAACCATTGCTCTTAAGGTTGCAGAAAATGATAAGAGCAGCAGTGAGGAAGAAGAAGATGATGATGATGAGACAGCTCTCCTAGCTAAGAAATTTAAGAAATTTATACAAAGAATGAGACCCTTCCATAAGAGAAAGTTTGGAATAAAATTGAAGGAGAAAGAGAAAAAGAAAGGGATAAGAATAAAGAAAAAGAACCCTTGATATGTTATGAATGTAAGAAGCCAGGGCATTTTCGATCTGAATGTCCCCAACTAAAGAAGGGTTACAAGAAGAAGAATAAGGCCTATGTTGTAATTTGAAGTGATAGTGAAGAGTCTTCATCTGAAGAAGAACAAAAAGAGGTTGCAAACATATGCTTCATGGCAAACAATGAAAATGAGGAGTGTCTTGCGGCCAAAGAATCAAAACGAAAGTGGTACCTTGATAGTGGCTGCTCAAGACACATGACGGGTGACAAGGATCAATTCATCACCCTTGAAGATAAAAGAGAAGTAGTTGTTACTTTTGAAGATAATGGCAAAGGTCAAATTATGGGATTTGGTAAAATTTAAATAACTCCATTCACTTTTATAGAAAATTTTTATATGTTGTTGGTTTAAAGCATAACTTAATTAGCATTAGCCAATTGTGTGATAAAGGTTTCAAAGTTTTATTTGAAGCTTCTATTTGCACTGTCTCTAATCCCATAGACAATAGCATTATATTTGTTGGAAATAGAAATAACAATGTATACTTAATTGATCTAGACAACTTGTCTACTAGTAACCATTGCTTAATTGCTGATAATGCTAAGGTTAATGAGATTGGATGGCTATGGCATCGTAGATTAGGTCACGCAAGCACACACTTAATTTTAAAATTAATTAGAATGAATTTAGTTAAAAGACTTCCAAAGTTAGATTTTGAAAACAATAGAATTTGATGCATGTCAATTTGGAAAACAAACTAGAAATTCTTTCAAATCTAAAATATTATTTCAACTACTAGGCCACTCGAACTACTTCATATGGACCTTTTTGGACCTACTAGAACCACTAGTCTAGAAGGAAAGAAATATGGTCTTGTAATAGTAGATGATTACTCTAGATATACTTGGGTTTTGTTTTTAGCTCACAAAGATGACACTTTTTCGATATTCCTGAAATTCTTCAAGAAAGTCATAAATGAGAAAAACAATACCATAGTGTCTCTTAGAAGTGATCATGGCATAGAATTTAAAAATCATCAATTTCAAAATTTTTGTATTGAAAATGGCATTCATCAAAATTTTTTGCACCTAGAACACCACAACAAAATGGAGTTGTAGAAAGAAAAAATAGAACATTAGAAGATATGGCCCGTACCATGCTATGTGAAAGCCAACTCCCAGAGTACTTCTAGGCGAAAGCTATAAACACAGCATATTACATCCTTAATAGAGCTTTAATTATGCCAATTCTTAAGAAAACTCCTATGAACTATGGCATAATAGGAAACCTAACATTAGTTATTTTCATGCATTTGGTTGTCGATGTTTTATTCATAATAATGGTAAGGACAATCTTGGAAAATTTGATGCTAAATCTGTGAAGGTATATTTTTAGGCTATTCAACATCTAGTAAAGCATATAGAGTATTTAACAAGAAATATTTAATTATAGAAGAATCAATTCATGTAGTATTTGATGAGTTTTTAGCATCAAGTTCTGAGAAGATTGATGATGAGGAAGATACAATTTTGCTTGAAAGAAATATTAAAAAATTGAATATAAATGTATCTTCAAACCATGAACAAGAAGCTAAAGATGATGACTCACCTAAGGATGATGTTGATACTACTCATAATGATGTAGATCTACCTATAGATTGGAGATATGCTTATGGTCATCCTAAGGATTTAATCATAGGTGATCCATCTCAAGGAGTAAGAACTAGATCATCAATGAGGAACATCAATAATCATCTTGCATTTATTTCTCATATAGAACCCAAAACTATTGAAGAAGCTGAAAAAGATAGTAATTAGATGTTAGCTATGCAAGAGAAATTAAATTAATTTACTAGGAATAATGTATAGTCCTTAGTTGATAGACCCAAAGGTCATTCTGTAATAGGTCTAAATGGGTATTTAGAAATAAATTAGATGAAAATGGCATAGTAATTAGAAATAAAGCTAGATTAGTTGCAAAAGGATATAATCAAGAAGAAGGAATTGATTTTGATGAAACTTTTGCACCTGTAGCTAGATTAGAAGCAATTAGAATATTACTTGCATTTGCATGTCATATGAACATTAATTTATTTCAAATGGATGTTAAAAGTGCATTTTTAAATAGTTTTATAAATGAGGAAGTTTATGTAGAACAACCCCCAGGTTTTGAAGATCATGAATTTTCAAACCATGTTTTTAAATTACACAAAGCATTTTATGGTTTAAAACAAGCACCTAGAGCTTGGTATGATAGATTAAGCAAATTTCTAATTGAAAATAATTTTTCTAGAGGAAATGTTGATAAAACCCTATTTTTGAAAAGAAAAGATAAAGATTTATTGGTAGTACAAATTTATGTAGATGATATTGTATTCAGTGCTACTAACAATCTTTTGTGTCAAGAATTTGCTAAGTTAATGCAGAGTGAATTCGAAATGATCGTGATGGGAGAACTCAACTTCTTCCTAGGACTTCAAATCAAATAAGAAAGAGAGGAAATTTTCATCAATCAAACAAAGTACACAAAAGACATTCTCAAGAAGTTTGGTATGGAACAAGTCAAACCTCTCGGAACACGAGTCCTTCATGCAAGTTAGATAAAGATGAAGATGGTAAGAATGTTGATCAAAAATATTATGGAGGTATGATTAGTTCACTACTTTATTTAACAACTAGTAGACCAGATATCATGTTTGCAGTATGTTTATGTGCACGATATCAATCTGAACCTAAAGAATCTCACTTAATTGCAGTAAAAAGAATACTTAGATATCTAAATGGAACTAAAAATGTAGGATTATGGTATTCTAGAGACTCAACATTAAATTTGATTGCATATACTGATTCTGATTATGGTGGTTGTAAATTGGATAGAAAAAGTATAAGTGGCACATGCCAATTTTTAGGAAGTAACTTAATCTCTTAGTTTAGCAAAAAGCAAAATTCAGTTGCATTATCAACTGCTGAAGCTGAATATGTTACAGCTGGAAGTTGCTATGCTCAAATCCTTTAGATCAAGCGACAACTTGAAGATTATGGTATAATACTTGATAAAACACTAATTAGATGTGATAACACTAGTGCAATCAATTTAACTAAAAATTCAATCCAATACTCAAGAACTAAACATATTGAAATTAGATATCATTTTATTAGAGAACATGTAGCTAATAATGACATTTGTCTTGATTATGTTTGTACTGATAACAATTAGCTGACATTTTTACAAAACCCCTTAGTGAAGAAAGATTTTGTTATCTTAGAGGATAATTAGGAGTTTGTGATCCATTGGAATGAATTTTAAATTTCCTAGGAATGATTATCTAGAATTCAATCATTTTTCCTAATTTTTTTATAATTTTAAGGATAATTTATCTAGATATTTGAACCCCTTGATTCATCACATTCCAAGGTTGATTTAGCCAAAATTTGATGTCAATCCGGACAAGTTTTAGATCCTTTGAAACTCTTTTTTTTTCTTTTGAAACTGTCTTGGAGCTGACTCCTCTGGTATCGGAGTCGACTCTAGTTTTGTCTAAGACTTTGGAGCCGACATCTGCTTTTTCCGAGTCGACTCCACTTCGGGTGCTGACTGTGTTAGCGACCTTGAGCCGACACCTAGCTTTGCGGAAGTCGACTCCAAGTGGTCACGGGTTGACTTATCTAGGGCAGAGTCGACTCCTCTTTCATTTCAATCAATTCCAATCCTTCTCAAACTCTTCCAAACTCTTCCCAAAACCCAAGATTCCTCAAATTGATCATTCCCTAGCTACCAATGGAACCCAAACGTAGGGGATCGGTGTTTGGAGTGGTGACGAACGGGAAACGAACCGTGAGGCGTCCGGCGAGGCAGCCTTCACCGAGTTCTTCGTCCTCTTCGTCGGCATCCACACCAAGCATTGTTCCAAGTCCTTCCTTACCTCAAATCGACACCCTTGCTGGCCGTGTGATCACTATGGGCAGAAAGGTAGATTTTCACTTCTTTAAGGAAGAGGGTTTCTCCATTGGGCGGCAATTAAAAGAATTAGGTTGGGATAAGATGTGTTCTCTTGATGTACCCACTTACCCTGCCTTAGTCAAAGAATTTTATTTCAATCTTTCAAGAGGAGATGGAGGTATAGTGAGTTCTGTTAGAGGGAAAAGAATTCATCTAACTTCGGAGATTCTAGGAAACCTTTTAGGGATTCCTGTTACTAGACTAATTGCAAATATCCATAGTGAGAGATCAAGTCCATTATCAAGAATGCTAGGAAGGGAAGTCACTGAATTTGAAGAAGTTAGGGCAAACCAGTTTCCCCTTGAGTTAAGATTACTTCATAATATTTGTGGTCGGATTTTATTTCCAAAGACCGGTAGATTTGAGTATGTCTCAGAGCAAGACATTGTTATAATAGATAGTGTTTTGACTTGTCAGCAAATTAATTTAGCTGGTATGATGATTTGGTACATGGCTGAAGCTGGTAACAAAAAGAGATCAACTTTGCCTTACGACATGGTTTTAACATTGGCATTCTAGAGCCAAGGTATAGTTATTTCAGACAGTGAACCCAAGAAGAACTTAAGGCACACTGATTAAGGCACACTGATTATTATAGTTTAGCTACTGTGCATCAGATGGGGTTCATGAAGGTGGATGGAAATTGGGAAAGAAAAGGATATCTAGAGGACAAGGCAGCTGATATTGGAGCTGTTGCACCATCGGTGGCTGGCCCATCAGTGAGGCATCCTTCACCTGAGCCTAATAGATCATCACCATCACTTGCACCTACTCCAGCACTTGCATCTATTTTTGTTCCTTTGCTAGTCATAAAGAAGAGATGAAGATTGAGCTAGATAGTAGACTTATGAGCTTGAGGGAAATGTACTATTCCTTGGAAGATAGAGTAAGCAAAATTAAATCATCCTTTGGAACTTCTTCAGAAGCCTTGAAGACTGATCTTATGCACATTTTAAGAAGATCAAGGACATTGGAGGAGATTTTGATACTTATTCTAAGTGCAATGCAGAGTTACAAGAGAAAATCACAGTTTTATCTGCTTTTATTGACAGAAGACTAAATGATTTTATCAATATCCAAAGTGAAGGAATGGGAAAGATCTTAGAGGAGCTCAAAAGACTTCTTAGATTTTGATGTTATTAGCTTTTGATATTTGATTTACATTTTGATGTACTTACTCTTTGATGTTTAGTTTGTATTTTGATGTAATGCAGTATTTTGGTGCTTAGAATGACGTAATGAAGTATTTAACTTTATGAATGATGTAATGAAGTTTTGAGTATTCAATGAATATTGATATTACTGATCCCGCGTCGTCAGGATAAAAGGTAACGGCGGCTAATGACCCCGAGACCCCCCACCGGTCTCGGGTGCACCGGCATTTCCCACCCCCGGGACCCCTTCCGATCTCGGGGTGGGGTCATCATCTCTTGACCCCGAGACCCCCCACCAGTCTCGGGGTGCACCGGCATTTCCCCACCCCCGGGACCCCTTCCGGTCTTGGGGTGGGGTCATCATCTCTTGACCCCAAGGCCCCCCACCGGTCTCGGGGTGCACCGGTATTTCCCCACCCCCGGGACCCCTTCCGGTCTCGGGTGGGGTCATCATCTCTTGACCCCGAGACCCCCCATCGGTCTCGGGGCACCAGCATTTTCCCACCCCCGGGACCCCTTCCGGTCTCGGGGTGGGGTCATCATCTCTTGACCCGAGACCCCCCACCGGTCTCGGGTGCATCGGCATTTCCCCACCCCCGGGACCCCTTCCAGTCTCAGGGTGGGGTCATCATCTCTTGACCCCGAGATCCCTCACTGGTCTCGGGGTGCACTGGGGGATCCGGTCTCGGGGTGGGTTCATCATCTCTTGACCCCGAGACCCCCATCGGTCTCGGGGTGCACCGGCATTTCCCCACCCCCGGGACCCCTTCCGGTCTCGGGTGGGAGACCCGAGACCCCCCACTGGTCTCAGGTCACCGGCATTTCGGGACCCCTTCCGGTCTCGAGGTGGGGTCATCATCTCCCCCGAGACCCCCCACCGGTCTCGGGTGCACCGGCATTTCTCCACCCTCGGGACCCCTTCCGGTCTCGGGGTGAGGTCATCATCTCTTGACCCCAAGACCCCCCACCGGTCTCGGGGTGCACCGGCATCTCCCCACCCCGGGACCCCTTCCGGTCTCGGGGTGGGGTCATTATCTCTTGACCTCGAGACCCCCCACGGTCTCGAGGTGCACCGGCGTCTCCCAACCCCGGGACCCCTTCCGGTCTCAGGGTGGGGTCGTCAGCGATTGGCGTGCGGTTCAATCGTCGAGAGGAATGACGACTCCAGGCCACACGGTGCACCCACGTGATTCTCAGTACGCCCGTGATTGCACCCCGTTATGGAGGGCCATGCCTCATAACGGCGTATGGTGCATTGCATGTCCCTGTGCATGGTCATGCCTCACTACGGCATACGATTCGCTACCACTTGCGACTGTGCTCGGTCATATCAGTCGACGGCGCGCACTGAATGCCTTCGCAACTGTTGGGCACGTATGATATCACGTCGGCAGGTAGTACGGGATGTCTCCGGCATGCGCAGCGATGGTACGACGGTGATCTTCCGAAACAGTAAGATAGGATATTCGGACAGGTATAAAAGCACATGCACGCGCTGTAAGTAGGGATTTGAATCTGGTTTTTCTGAGCTTTCTTCCTCCCAGCAAAACCCTAACCGCTTTAGCTCTTTCCAGCTGAGCGGTTCTTTGTCTGAGCCCAAGTGACTGACATGATCGTCGGAGGGTCCCTACTGGTACCGCTGGTCTCCGGGGACTTTTCTTGCAGGGCTCCAAGGAGAAGGACGTCTGTCTTCCCCAACGTTTGAGGAAGGTGACTTGGCGTCATCAGATTGGCGCGCCAGGAAGGGGAGTTTGTAAGAAAGACATCGAGCCAGCAGCTTACCTTTTTCTTCAAGATCTTAAAGTCATGGTGACGACTTAGACAAAGGGAGTTTCAGCCGTCGCGCTGGGGGGCAGCGCTGCGGGGCTGGTCCACCCGCGGATGCCCCCCAACTCTCGCATCCAGTATTCCGGAGCCCCTGCATCTCTGGGGGGCAGGGCCTTCCGCTTCGCAGAATGACGCTCTCGTGCCTGCTCCACAACAACTCCAGAAGATTGACTCACTACCCTGGCCACGCAGGTCCAGTCTTTGGCGGCGATGGTTCAGGGCCTGCAGCACCAGCAGGCGGCCTTGCAGCAGCCGGAGCTGAACCCGTCTGTCCCGGGGGTGATGCAACCCAGCCAGGCATGAAGCCTAGTGTACCACTGGCAGAGCAGTGTACCACCAGCTCTTGGCAACAAAAGCCCAGGTCCAGCAGGGACGGCTCCGGCCGGCCCCAAGCACCGACACCAAAGCCCTGCACCAGTCAGGCATGAAGCCCAGTGTACCACTGGCAGAGCGGTGTACCACCAGCTCTCGGCAACAAAAGCCCGGGTCCAGCAGGGACGGCTTCGATCGGCCCCAAGCGCCGGCACCAAAGCCCTGCACCAGCCAGGCATGAAGCCCAGTGTACCACTGGCAGAGCGGTGTACCACTGGCAAAGCGGTGTACCACTGGCTCTCAGCAACAAAAGCCCGGGTCCAGCAGGGACGGCTCCGGCCGGCCCCAAGCGCCGACACCAAAGCCCTGCACCAGCCAGGCATGAAGCCCAGTGTACCACTGGCAGAGCGGTGTACCACTGGCTCTCGGCAACAAAAGCCCGGGTCCAGCAGGGACGGCTCCGGCCAGCCCCAAGCGCCGGCACCAAAGCCCTGCACCAGCCAGGCATGAAGCCTAGTGTACCACTGGCAGAGCGGTGTACCACCGGCTCTCGGCAACAAAAGCTCGGGTCCAGCAGGGACGGCTCCGGCCGGCCCCAAGCGCCGGCACCAAAGCCCTGCACCAGCCAGGCATGAAGCCCAGTGTACCACTGTAGAGCGGTGTACCACCGGCTCTTGCAATAAAAGCCCGGGTCCAGCAGGGAGGCTCCGGCCGGCCCCAAACGCCGGCACCAAAGCCTGCACTAGCCAGGCATGAAGCCAGTGTACCACTGGCAGAGCGGTGTACCACCGGCTCTCGGCAACAAAAGCCCGGGTCCAGTAGGGACGGCTCTGGCCGACCCCAAGCACCGGTACCAAAGCCCTGCACCAGCCAGGCAGAAGCCCAGTGTACCACTGGCAGAGCGGTGTACCACCGGCTCTCGGCAANCGCTGGCACCAAAGCCCTGCACCAGCTAGGCATAAAGCCCAGTGTACCACTGGAAGAGTGGCGTACCATTGGCCAGGCACGAAGCCCGACACTTGTCGGCACCTAAAGCCCGACACCCGACAGCACAAAGTCCCACAGGTCAGATAAAGGCCGACCCCCGCAAGCACCAAGAGCCGCGTGCCTATTTAGCACAAGGTCCAACACTTGGCAAAGCGTTACGCCGATAGTCTCGAGGAGCCCGTCTACCTAACCTCTAACTGTCGGCGTTTCAGCTCCGAAGGACCTACCCTCCCTGATCCCAACTTTCGAGTCTAAACAGCTGGGGCGGAATAGCTCGAGTTGAGAGTTATCCCCTGGCGCTATCGGGACTAGTGGGATCACGGGGCTACGTGTTGTCAATCGACAAAATTCATGGTAAGTCAGACTGCATCTTGAAGAATATTTTATTAATTGGAAGAGATTACAAAATGCCGACGTCGTCGGACTTACAAAAAAGAAAGAACAGAACAACAAGAGTGCGAGCTCATGGCTCTGCTGGTGCGGGCTCATCATCGGAAGGGGCCAAGTCTGACAAACGCTCTAGCTCAACCTCCAGGGCCTGGGGGAAGTTTAGGTCCCTGGCCACCTTCTTCTTCCCATGCTCGAACCCTTCGAGGAACACTACCGCCGAGGCTTCGGCCAAGTCGTCCGTAAAGCACCCGGATGCCTTGTACTCCTCTATGAGCCTAGCGGCCCGGGCCTTCTCTGCGGCGAGGGCTTCCATTGCAACCCTTTCGGCCTCCCGAGCGCAGCTCACCTCCTCTTTGGACCGGCCGGCTTCGTCCATCGCCGCCCGCGCCTCTTCTGTCGCCGCACCCGCTCGACCTTCGGCTTCCTGGAGGGCTGAAGTTAGCTCAGAGATGTGTATGTCCCTGGCCATCACAGCATTCTCAGCCTCCGTTATTTGGAGGAGCGCCACACGCGCACGGTTGGCGTTAATCTCCGCCCGGTTCTCGGTGGCCTTTACTTCGCTTGCCCAGGCGCTTCTGGCCGACTCCAGCACCTTCTCGGCCGCCTCCATGCGGCACCGAGCGTCCTCAACCTCCTTCTGCGTCTCCTGCAGGAGGACCTTCCCATCGCGCATTGCCTCCCTGGCAGCCCTCAGGGAGTGTGCAATCTGCATGCGTAAGCTCCAGGTCAGCTGAAGGAAAAGGATAAAAGGTAAAGGGCGAAAAGATTGCTTACCCTGACGATAGCAGCATAGGAGTCCTGGAAGAACGCGCTTGATTTTTGGTGGCTGAGGTCCTCCAGGATCTCAGGAACAAAGACCGGGCCCAGGACTCGCTCAGCCCAGCGGCCGTCGTTCAAGGAGTCTCGGGGTGGCCCGGGCTCGCCCCCACCCCGCTCCGTCATTTCAGCTGTCCCCGGTTCGCTGCGTGGGCCACTCCTGGCCGACCCCTCGGGGGGTGGACTCGCGGGACCAGATGGTCCCTCACCCCAATCCATGGTAGCATCCGGCGGAGTCGGTCCTTCGGGAGCCGAGGGCTCTTCAATCAATATGGGCCCCTCCGCGGCTGGCTCCTCAACGGGGACTCCCACGGTTGTCCCTATCCCTGGCGGTGTCGGCCGTAAGATCAACCTCTGGAATAGCCGGGACATCTTGCGGAGCTGGGGGTGGGGAGACTTGAGCCGGTGATGGGGAGGCCCGAGCCATCGGACGCTTCGGGGCTGGAGCCTGCTGGCCCCCAGATGGTCCTTCCCGGGCCCTCTTCTTAGAAGCAACCCTCAGGAGTTTTGCCGCCGGTATCTTCATAGCTGCACAGCATCAGTTGGGCTTTTAAATTAAAAAAAAAAAAGAGAGAAAGGGGGAGAGAAGCAAGATTTTTTGGCTAAGGGTGGAGAGGACTTACCCCCGTGGGCGATGAGACCCGCCGACTCAAGGTTATCCTCCGACAGCAGCAGGGTATATCGGGGGATCTTGGCGGCCAACAATAGCCCCAGCGCCTCCCGGTCCCCAGGATGGATGGCGACGGCGTTCCCCCGGAGGTCGGGATCTCCCCATTGAGGCCTGACTTGGTCGATATTTGCAAAAAAGAAACGGGATTTCCATCCCTTAATTGAAGAAGGAAGGAGGAGTTTTAGGACCCGATTGGGTCGGGGCAGGAATAGCCACCAACCCTTTTGAGCCCGAAGGGTGTAGAAAGATCGAAAAAGGCTGATTCGGGGGGTAATGCTTAGGCGATAGCAAAGGATGACGAAGGCACTGATAACGCGATAGGAGTTTGGAACTAATTGGGAGGGGGTCAAGGAATAGTAGTTGAGAAGATTGACGAAAAAGGGCGGAAAAGGTGGGTGGAGACCTGCCTTTAGGCAGATCTCATAGAGGGCCAACCGACTGGGTCGGGAGGAGATGACCCTATCGTCGGGAGTTGGCAAGAAAAGCTCAACGTCCCGAGGGACCTGATAACTGGCCTGGATTTTTTCCAAATCCAGCCGCGTCATCGTGGAGGCCGTCCCCTCTGGGGACCCCTCCACCGTCGAGGAGGCGCCGGCCTCGACCGGCGGCCCCTCGATGGGGCCAGGGGCCAGGGGGACGCGGTCCTCTGAATCAGAGGACCACTCAATCGAAGGGGAGGGAGTGGGAGAGGTACGGTACCTCTCGGAAGGAGGACGATCCTCAGAACCGTCCTCGAGGTCCAGGAAGGAGAACTCATGAGCAAAGGGACAGAAGTCTAAGATGGGAGAAGAGCTGACCTGGAAGAAAGGAAGCCAAACGCAGGCCCGCAGGTTGCAGGGGAGATCCAAACGTGAGCACAGAGGGAGACGATGACAAGAGAAGTGGTATGGCGTCAATTCAACTCCTAGCTTGGCTTTATCAGGTTTTCAAATCATTCCGCCTCGTCTCGTCAGCCACATGGCCCCATGCCATAGGCTGGCCACCTCGAAGGACACCCAGCGCGTGGTGCGGCACGCCTCTGGCCAATGGTGGGACCCCGCTGACATTGCCGTAATGAGAGGTAATGATGAAGCGGCTTTTCGCGTAAACTTCAAAAAGCCAGTTCTCTCTCTCAAGGTCGATCGCGGCGAGCACAGTGTACGGAGGGCCGCCCTCTTACATCCCCCAGGTCGTCCACATATAAGATAAGGATGGGGATCAACCACGTGGAGAACCCCCTGGCGCCTCAACGATGGGACCCGCTTCGCCCCAGGGGTGAGGGGGCATCTGATATGACTGATCCCGCACTGTCAGGATAAAAGGTAACGGCGGCTAATGACCCCGAGACCCCCCACCGGTCTTGGGGTGCACCGGCATTTTTCCACCACCGGAACCCCTTCCAGTCTCGGGGTGGGGTCATCATCTCTTGACCCTGAGACCCCTCACCGGTCTCGGAGTGCACCGGCATTTCCCCACCCCCGGGACCCCTTCCGGTCTCGGGGTGGGGTCATCATCTCTTGACCCCGAGACCCCACACCAATCTCGGGGTGCACCGGCATTTCCCCACCCCGGGACCCCTTCCGGTCTCGTGGTGGGGTCATCATCTCTTGACCCCGAGACCCCCCACCGGTCTCGGGGTGCACCGGCATTTCCCCACCCCCGGGACCCCTTCCGGTCTCGGGGTGGGGTCATCATCTCTTGACTCCGAGACCCCCCATCGGTCTCGGGGTGCACCGGTATTTCCCCACCCCCGGGACCCCTTCGGTCTCGGGGTGGGGCCATCATCTCTTGACCCCGAGACCCCCATCGGTCTCGGGGTGCACCGGCATTTCCCCACCCCCGGGACCCCTTCCGGTCTCGGGGTGGGGTCATCAGCTCTTGACCCTGAGACCCCCCATCGGTCTCGGGGTGCACCGGCATTTCTCCACCTCCGGGACCCCTTTCGGTCTCGGGATGGGGTCATCATCTCTTGACCCCGAGACCCCTACCGGTCTCGGGGTGCACCGGCATTTTCCCACCCCTGGGACCCCTTTCGGTCTCGGGGTGGGGTCATCATCTCTTGACCCCGAGACCCCCCACCGGTCTCGGGGTGCACCGGCATTTCCCTACCCACGGGACCCCTTCCGGTCTCGGGGTGGGGCCATCATCTCATGACCCCGAGACCCCCCACCGGTCTCGGGGTGCACCGGCATTTCCCCACCCCCGGGACCCCTTCCGGTCTCGGGGTGGGGCCATCATCTCTTGACCCTAAGACCCTCCACCGATTCGGGTGCACCGACATTTCCCCACCCCCGGGACCCCTTCCGGTCTCGGGGTGGGGCCATCATCTCTTGACCCCGAGACCCCCCACCGGTCTCGGAGTGCACCGGCATTTCCCTACCCCTGGGACCCCTTCCGGTCTCGGGGTGGGGTCATCATCTCTTGACCTCGAGACCCCCCACCGGTCTCGGGGTGCACTGGCATTTCCCCACCCCCGGGACCCCTTCCGGTCTCGGGGTGGGGTCATCATCTCTTGACCCCGAGACCCCCCACCGGTCTCGGGGTGCACCGGCATTTCCTCCCCCGGGACCCCTTCTGGTCTCGGGGTGGGGTCATCATCTCTTGACCCCGAGACCCTCCACCGGTCTCGAGGTGCACCGGTATTTCCCCACCCCCGGGACCCCTTCCAGTCTCGGGGTGGGGTCATCATCTCTTGACCCCGAGACCCCCCACCGGTCTCGGGGTGCTCATTATCTCTTGACCCCGAGACCCCCACCGGTCTCAGGGTGCACCGGCATTTCCCCACCCTCGGGACCCCTTCCGGTCTCGGGGTGGGGGCGTCAGCGATTGGCGTGCGGTTCAATCGTCGAGAGGAATGACGATTCCAGGCCACACGACGCACCCACATGATTCTCAGTATGCCCGTGATTGCACCCCATTACGGAGGGCCATACCTCATAATGGCGTATGGTGCATTGCATGTCCCTGTGCATGGCCATGCCTCACTACGGCGTACGATTCGCTACCACTTGCGACTGTGCTCGGTCATATCAGCCGACGGCGCGCACTGAATGCCTTCGCAACTGTTGGACACGTATGATATCACGTCGGCAGGTAGTACGGAATGTCTCCGGCACGTGCAGCGATGGTACGACGGTGATCTTTCGAAACAGTAAGATAGGATATTCGGACAGGTATAAAAGCACATGCACGCGCTGTAAGTAGGGATCTGAACTCTAGTTTTCTGAGCTTTCTTCCTCCCAGCAAAACCCTAACCGCCTCAGTTCTTTTCCGTTGAGCAGTTCTCTGAGCCCAAGTGACTGACTTAATCGTCGGAGGGTCCCTACCGGTACCGCCGGTCTCCGGGAACTTTTCTTGCAGGGCTTCGAGGAGAAGGACGTCCGTCTTCCCCAGCGTTTGAGGAAGGTGACTTGGCGTCATCAGCCACCACCGATCTCAGAACATGGCGATCGGTCCGATTGCCGATGATCCGATAGTTGCAATCGATCAAAGCCCTGATCCCGATCGGCCACGATCGATCTCGGACCGTTGCGATCGGTCTGATCGGCGACGATTTGATGGTTACGATCGATCCAATCCCTGATCCCGATCGGCCATGACCGATCTCGGACCGTTGCGATCGGTACGATCGGAAACGATCCGATGATTGCGATCGATCCAAGCCGTGATCCCGATCGGCCACGACCGATCTCGGACCGTTGCGATCGGTTCGATCGGCGACGATCTGATGGTTGCGATCGATCCAAGCCCTGATCCCGATCGGCCACGACGATCTCGGACCATTGCGATCAGTACGATCGGCAATGATTCGACGGTTGCGATCGATCCAAGCCATGATCCCGATCGGCCACGACCGATCTAGGCCCGTTGCGATCGGTCCGATCGGCGACGATCTGATGGTTGCGATCGATCCAAGCCCTGATCCCGATCGGCCACGACCGATCTCGGACCGTTGCGATCGGTATGATCGGCAACGATCCGATGGTTGTGATCGATCCAAGCCATGATTCCGATCGGCCATGACCGATCTCGAACTATGGCAATCGGTCCGATCGCCGACGATCCAATGGTTGCGATCGATCCAAGCCATGATCGATCTCGGTCGGCGATGAACGATCTCGGACCGTCACGATCAATCCGATTGGCGATGATCCGACGGTTGTGATCGATCGAAGCCATGATCCCGATCGGCCATGACCGATCTCGGACCGTGGCGATCGGTCCAATCGCCGACGATCCGACGGTTGCGATGGATCCAAGCCCTGATCTCGATTGGCCACGACCGATCTTGGACCGTTGCGATTGGTCCGATCGGCGTCGATCCGACGGTTGTGATCAATCCAAGCCCTGATCCCGATCAAGCACGACCGATCTCGGACTGTGGCGATCGGTCCTATCACCGACGATCTGACGGTTGCGATCGATCCAAGCCCTGATCCCGATCGGCCACGACCGATCTCGGACCGTTGCGATCGGTCCGATCGCCGACGTTCCAACTGTTGCGATCGATCCAAGCCCTGATCCCAATCGGCCACGACCGATCTAGGACCATGGAGATCGGTCCGATCGCCAACGATCCGACGGTTGCGATCGATCCAAGCCCTGATCCCGATCGGCCATGGTCCTAGATCGGTCCGATCGCCAACGATCCGACGGTTGCGATCGATCCAAGCCCTGATCCCGATCGGCCATGACCAATCTTGGACCGTTGTGATCGGTCCGATCACCGACGATCCGACGATTGCAATTGATCGAAGCCCTGATCCCGATTGGCCACGACTGATCTTAGACCGTGGTGATCGGTCCGATCGCCGACGATTCGACGGTTGTGATCGATCCAAGCCCTGATCCCGATCAGCCACGACCGATCTTAGACCATTGCGATCGGTCCGATCGGCGATGATCCGGCGGTTGCGATCGATCCAAGCCCTGATCCCGATCGGCCACGACCGATCTCGGAATGTGGCGATCGGTCCAATCGCCGATGATCCGACGGTTGCGATCGATCCAAGCCCTGATCCCGATCAGCCACGATCGATCTCGGACCTTGGCGATTGGTCCGATCGGCGATGATCCAACGATTGCGATCGATCCAAGCCTTGATCCCGATCGGCCACGACGATCTCAGACCGTTGCGATCGGTCCGATCGGCGACGATTTGACGGTTGCGATCGATCCAAGCCGTGATCCCGTTCGGCCACGATCGATCTTGGACCGTTGCGATCGGTTCGATCGGTGACGATCCGACGATTGCGATCGATCCAAGCCCTGATCCGATCGGCCACGACCGATCTCGGACCATGGCGATCGGTCCGATCGCCGACGATCCAATGGTTGCGATCGATCCAAGCCATGATCAATCCCGGTCGGCGATGAACGATCTCGGACCGTCGCGATCGATCCGATTGGCGACGATCCGACGGTTGCGATTGATCGAAGCCATGATCGATCCTGGTCGGCGATAACCGATCCGATGCATGTACCAAAATTAATTTTTTTAAAACAATTGCGACGCAGTTCATTGCGTTGCAATGTTTATTTTTGATTTTTTATCTTTTAATTATATTTTATAAAATTTAATTTTTTAAAAAACATTGCAGCGCAATACTTGTGTCGCTAAATTAAAAATTATTTTTAATTTACTATTTTATTGCATCGCTATTTAATATAATTAATTTTTTAAAAAATATTACGACGCACTCAGTTGCATTGCAATATTTTTATTTCATAATTATTTTAAATATTTTTATAAAATTTAATTTTTTAAAAAAACACTGCGGCGCAATACTTGCATCACTAAATTAAAAATTATTTTTATTAATTTACTATTTTATTGCATCGCTATTTAACATAATTAATTTTTTTTAAAAACGTTGCGATGCACTGAGTTGCGTCATAATATTTTTATTTCATAATTATATTTTATAAATATTAATTTTATTTAAAATTATTGCGATGCAATTAGTGTGTCGCTAAATTAAAAATAATTTTTCTAATTTTATGGTTTATTGCATCGCTAATGCGTCGCTATTTAACATAATTAATTTTTTTAAAAATATTGCGACGCACTGAGTTGCATCGCAATATTTTATATTTCATAATTCTATTTTATAAAAACTAAATTTAAAATATTGCGACGCATTACTTGCGTCGCTAAATTAAAAATTATTTTTTTGATTTTTTGGTTTATTGAGTCGCTAATGCGTCGCTAATTGCGTCGCAATGTTTTGTTGTCGCGGAGGCGTCGCAATGTGGTCGTAATTTAGCAACGCAACGATGCGTCGCTAAATTTGCGTCGCTATTTCAGTATTTTCTTGTAGTGAATACTTCCATAGTTCTATATGCATCCAAATTCTTTGTTTTGGCCTGTTTGCCCTTAATGCAATCAACATATATATTAAAGTATGTAAAATCAAGAGAATCCAAAATTCCATTTGACACAAGTCGTTCAACTCTATTTCTAAAGATGTGACCTAATCACTTATGCCATAATGTTCCTGAATTTTCATTGCAAATTTTACGCTTAGTACCTCTTGATTCCATATTCAGGATTTCATTATAAGAAGCAACATTATCAAGCAAATATAGATTATCATACACCATAAGAGAACCAGTTCCAATAATATTTGAATTTAACAAAAGACTAAACTGACTATTTCCAAATGAACAATAATATCCTAATTTGTCCAAAGCTGAAATAGAAACCAAATTCCGTCTAAATGACGGCACTACAAAAGTATCTTTCAAATCCAATAATAACCAGAACTTAATAACAATCTAAAATGCCCAATTGCCTCCACATCTACCGACTTGCCATCTCCCGTATAAATGCATCTTTCAGCATCAGTTGGCCTTCAGTAGCTTAGGCAACCCTCCATTGAAACACTGATGTTAGTAGTAGCACCAGAATCTAACCACCAAGTGTTTCTAGATACTAAAGTATATTCACTTCAGAACAGACTATATTAAGAAATGTATCTTTCTTTTCATGACACACATGATACTTGGAACATTCCTTTTTAATATGTCCAGACTTATTATAGAAAAAATAACTGTCCTTATCCTGATTTTGTTTCTTCTTTGTTTGACCCTTAGCAGCCTTATTTATTTTTTTTATTTTCTTGCCTTTATCCTTGCCCTTGAAGTTATTACCATTAAGGACCAGCACCGAATTGAGGTTAGCAAAAATAGTAGCAACATTAGCTTTAAAATAAAAGCAATACATAAATAATATGCTCATATAAATAATTAATACCAAATATCAATAAATTCAAATTAATGGTAAATCTCATCTCAAGATACCTAGTGCAACAGTAATATCAAGTCTTTGGACAGTAATATTAACTGCTAGTGGTACTCTTGTTGTAATGATCAAACACTAACAATAATGCATGTCAAATAATAAATCTATCTTTGGATCGACTTATTACTCACATGTAAATCCTTATAATCGTTACGTGTTTACCATCACACATATGTGTAGTTCGGCCAGGCATTAACCTTCTTTGGGCCGATTAATACCCGCATGAAATATACATATACACAACATCCAACATCCTACATGAACCATCTACACAAGAGAGGTCACTTTGGTGATATCTTGTTTCAATTATTTCAATTTCGAACTATGAACAAATTTATTAGGCATAAAAATACCATTAATTTGAATTTGATTGAACCTTTTTAAAAATAACGATATGTTTGTTGGGCCTGGTGTGGTGCTATCAAGGCCCAGGTGGGCTAACTTGTATTGGGCTGGGTTTGAGTCCAAGGGTTGAGATTAAATCAAGTCACGGGTGTACACGGGCTTGGGGATTAGTTTAATCTCATTGGTTTAGTCCATGGGAGTTTTTTGTTGAGTCTGGGCCTGGCCCACTTCATGGATGTATTTAAACCCTAGTCTCTAGGGTTTGGATGGAATAGAGAACAGATTCTTTTCTCCCAAAAAAAATTCCCTTCTCTCATCATAGGGCGGCAGCCCTTTCTTTCTCCTCCCCATCTTCCTCCTTTTTTCAAGAAGTAAACCTAACAGGATTAGAAATCTTAATTCTAGTTCTTGTTGAACGGGGAATCCCATTGCTATTCATCAAGGTCTAAACCTAACAGGATTAGAAATCCTTAGTTCTAGTTCTTGTTGAACGGGGAATCCCATTGCTATTCATCAAGGTCTAAACCTAACAGGATTAGAAATCCTTAGTTCTAGTTCTTGTTCAACGGAATCCCATTGCTATTAATCACAGGTCTAAACCCTAACAAGTGGTATCAAAGCCTGGTTCAAGGAGTAATCTGGAGGCCTTCAAGGAGTTGAAATAATTTCAACAGAATCTCGTCAAGGTACTTCTCTATTTTATAAAATTTATTTTTGTGCTATTTTTGGAATTGGCCATGGGGAGTAGCATAAAAATAGAGGTTGAGAAGTTTGATGGGAAGGGAAGTTTCTCCATGTGGAAAGTCCGGGTAGAGGACCTCCTTGTGCAGCAGGGTTTAGATTTGGCTTTGGAGGAAAGGCCAGATGGGATGACAGACAAGCAGTGGATTTCATTGGAGAAAAAGACATGTTCAATGATCAGGGGCTGTCTGGCGGATTCAGTCCTCTATTCAGTGCTGGAGGAGAAGACCCCGAAGGGACTCTGGACGAAGTTGCACACCCTCTATATGGGAAAGAATATGTGCAACAAGTTGATGTTGAAGAAGCGCCTCTACAACCTTCGGATGTCAGAAGGTGGAGATGTGCTGGGTCACATCCAGATATTCGACCAGATGAGCAATGAACTTCTGAATGTTGGGGTCAAGATGGAGGAAGAAGATAAAATACTTCTGCTTTTATGTTCAATGCCCACGTCTTATGACTCATTGGTCACAACACTGCTCTATGGGAAGGAGACATTAATTTATGAAGATATTGTCTCGGTACTTCGGACGAATGAGCAGAGGGAGAAGATGACCAAGGAAGCTGTTCCCCAGGAGGGTCTATCAGTTGGGGAAAGGACAGGCAGAGGTAGGGGCAGGGACAGAAGTAAGTCTGGAGGACGATCAAAGTCCAGGAAAGGCAAGAGAGAGTTGAAGTGCTATAAGTGTGGAGAGGTAGGACATTTTAAGAAGAATTGTCCTAAGTGAAAAAATCAGAAGGGAGAAAAAGGAGGATCTGAGTTAGTGAGTACAGTTGCAGATCAGGAGGTGGAGGATGATCTCTTGGTTGTATCAGATGATCACAGGCACAGCACAGAGATGTGGACCTTGGATTCAGCCTGTTCTCATCATTACACTCCCAACCGGTCGTGGTTCAGTACTTACACAGAGGTTGAGGAGAGGAATGTGACTCTTGGAGATAATCACCCTTGCAAGGTGGCAGGTATTGGCACAGTGAGGGTGAGGATGTTTGATGGTATGGTGCGCACTCTTACCAGTGTGAAGCATGTTCCAGAACTCAAGAAGAATCTGGTATCACTGGGGTACTTGGAGCGGACTGGATACAGCTTCAGCAGTCGTGCCAGGAGTGGAGTTCTGAACATCTCCAATGGAGCCATGGTGGTGATGAGAGGGAGGAGGCTGGAAAATAATCTATACAAGATGGAGGGCTCTGTGATAACCGTGAAATCTGAGGTGGCAGCTGTGGAGCAAGATCCCCGGGATGTGTATAGGATGTGGCATTACCGCCTGGGCCACATGGGAGACAAGGGGATGAAAGAACTGAGCAAGAGAGGTCTGCTTCCAGACTTGAGTAGCGGAGATATGGAGATCTGTGAGCCTTGTCAGATGGGAAAGCAGAGGAGAGTACAGTTCTCAGTCAGCACAGCTAGGAGTGCTGAACCCCTGGAGTTAGTACACACAGATGTCTGGGGACCAGCCCCAGTTTCTGCAAGGAATGGGGCCAGATACTTTATGACCCTGATAGATGATTTCTCAAGGAAGCTGTGGATCTACTTTATGAAGGAGAAATCAGAGGTCTTCACCAAGTTCAAAATCTGGAAGGTTGAGGTGGAGAAGGAGCAGGGTAAAAGTGTGAAGTGTCTGAGGTCTGATAATGGCGGGGAATACACCAGCAGGGAGTTCCAGATTTTTTGTGAGGAGTGGGGCATCAGAAGGCACTTCTCGGTGATGGGAACTCCTCAACAGAATGGGGTGGCTGAGAGGATGAACAGAATACTATTGGAAAAGGCAAGATGCTTAAGGCTGCAGGCAGGGCTTCCAAAGATGTTCTGGGTTGACGCAGTAGATGCAGCTAGCTACTTGGTCAATCGGTCACCGCACACCAGGTTAGATGGAGACATTCCAGAGGAGATATGGTCTGGAAGGAAGACAAGCCTAAACCATCTAAGGGTGTTTGGATGCACAGCATATGTGCATGTTGGAGCTGGGGAGCGGAGTAAGTTGGATGCCAGGTCTAAGAATATGGTGTTCCTAGGCTACCCGCGAGGAGTCAAGGGGTATCGGCTATGGGACCCCTTGGAGAAGAAGGTTGTCATCAGCAGAGATGTAACCTTTGATGAGAGCTCAATCCTCCAGAACAGAAGTGGCATGGATGCACAGCAGGGACTACAGGAGGTAGAACACGGTAACACTAGTCAGACAACCTCCTATACAGTTGTGCCATTTGCTAGTGGACCAGAAGGATTTGAGATTCAGGTGGAGAGGACTGACAGAGGGGGTAGAAGCCAGGGAGTTCAGCAGGATGCAGCTGAACAGGGGACTGATACTGGGATCGCACAGCAAAGGCCCAGGAGGAACGTGCGACCACCAGTTCGATACGGCTTCGAGGATTCGTTATCATATGCCCTGGTGACAGCAAATGGAGACCCTTTCACCTATGAAGAGGCTATGGAAAGTCAGGATAGAGATAGGTGGATCCATGCTATGGCAGAGGAAATGCAGTCTCTTCACAGAAATAATACGTGGCAGGTGGTCCAGCTGCCACAAGGAAAGAAACCCGTTGGTTGTAAATGGGTTTATCAGCGCAAGGAAGGAGCTTCAGAACAAGAGGGTATCAGGTATAAGGCAAGACTAGTGGCCAAAGGATACTCTCAGAAAGAAGGCATCGATTATGGTGAGATATTTTCTCCAGTTGTCAGGCACACTTCCATCAGACTATTATTGAGTATTGTAGCAGCTCAGGACTTGGAGCTGGAGCAGATGGATGTGAAGACAGCATTCCTCCATGGTCATTTGGAGGAGAGCATCTACATGGAGCAGCCACCAGGGTTTAGAGAACCAAGATCAGATGGGAAAGTCTGTTTGCTGAAGAAATCTCTGTATGGGCTGAAGCAGTCGCCGAGGCAGTGGTACAAGAGATTTGACACTTATGTTAGGAGCATTGGACTTTCCAGGTGTGAGTATGATTCTTGTGTGTATGTTAAATCTCTGGATGATGGGTCTAGGATGTACTTACTCTTGTATGTAGATGACATGCTGATAGCATGCAAGAGTGAGAAGGCTGTACAGGAACTGAAGATAGCTTTGTCTCGGAGTTTGAGATGAAGGATCTGGGGCCAGCCAGGAAGATCCTAGGGATGGAAATCATCAGAGATAGATCCAAAGGTGTGCTGCATCTGAGTCAGGGTGGCTACATTAAAAAGATTCTGGAGCGATATGGGATGAAGGATGCCAAACCGACAGCACTACCTTTGGCAGCACATTTTTCCTTATCGAAGACCATGTCACCACAGACTGAGGTGGAGGCTCAGGAGATGGAGAAGGTACCATATGCTTCTGGTGTTGGGAGCCTTATGTATGCCATGGTATGTTGTAGGCCAGACATAGCCCATGCAGTGAGCCAGGTGAGCAGGTTCATGGCGCAGCCTGGTAGGGAGCACTGGCGAGCACTGAAGGGAATCTTCAGGTACTTGGTAGGTACAGTTGGGGTTGGTATTTGCTATGGATAGCAAGAAGATGCTGAGAGATCCAACTTATCCAAGGAGGCTCGTGGGCAGTTATATGGGTATGTGGATGCAGACTTTGGTGGAGATGTGGACACTAGGAGATCCACAACAGGCTTTGTGTTCAGCCTGTTTGGTGGTCCAGTATCGTGGAGATCATGTCTGCAGCCCATCACAGCCTTATCTACCACGGAGGCAGATACATAGGTATCACAGAGGCAGCAAAGGAAGCTCTTTGGCTGAAGGGCTTGATGCTGGAGATGGGACTTGATCAGAAGGTTGTCCAGGTGCATAGTGACAGCCAGAGTGCTCTGATGCTTGCGCAGAATGCAGTCTATCATGCCAGGACGAAGCACATTGACCTCAGATACCACAGGATCAGAGAGCTGGTGGAAGATGGTGAGGTGGAGCTGGTGAAGGTATACACCAAAGAAAATCCAGCAGATGCACTGACTAAGGTTCTTCCACGGGACAGTTTTCAAAAGTGTATTTCGTTGTTAAAGCTGATGGACACAGTGGACGTGCTGAGGCCTTGAAAGCACCAAGGTGGAGATTGTTGGGCCTGGTGTGGTGCTATCAAGGCCCAGGTGGGCTAACTTGTATTGGACTGGGTTTGAGTCCAAGGGTTGAGATTAAATCAAGTCACGGGTGTACACGGGCTTGGGGATTAGTTTAATCTCATTGGTTTAGTCCATGGGAGTTTTTTGTTGAGTCTGGGCCTGGCCCACTTCGTGGATGTATTTAAACCCTAGTCTCTAGGGTTTGGATGGAATAGAGAACATATTCTTTTCTCCCAAAAAAAATTCCCTTCTCTCATCATAGGGCGGCAGCCCTTTCTTTCTCCTCCCCATCTTCCTCCTTTTTCAAGAAGTAAACCTAACAGGATTAGAAATCCTTAATTCTAGTTCTTGTTGAACGGGGAATCCCATTGCTATTCATCAAGGTCTAAACCTAACAGGATTAGAAATCCTTAGTTCTAGTTCTTGTTGAACGGGGAATCCCATTGCTATTCATCAAGGTCTAAACCTAACAGGATTAGAAATCCTTAGTTCTAGTTCTTGTTCAACGGGGAATCCCATTGCTATTAATCATAGGTCTAAACCCTAACAATGTTATTTTGTGGTTCCAACTCAATCTTTATAACAGAAAAATAATTTATCTTAATGGATAAAGCTTTACTTTATGGAACCAATTAAACCCTACTGAAGGAGGTTGCTCATGCTTACAAAATTAAAAATAATAATTTTTAATGAAGCCAAAACGTTAAGAGTTCATGAACCAGTCCAAAATTCATGCATTAATGCTACGCACTAAATAAGATTTTATATATTAAAAGCTCCCTTTGGTGCGATACCTAACTCCCCTTGGAGTCTGGAGACACACGAAGAGTGGAGATCCACGGAATAGTGGAGAGGCACGGTATCCAAAAAAAAACACTACCAGCCCTTCCTTACCGCATGAGGCACTAAAAGCCCGAAAAAGTTGGAGAGGCGGTTAATTTCAATCTTAACCCTTCACACAACTCCAACTCCAAAGTTTGTTATTCCCATGATTTTCTCTAGATTTTCTTTATCCTATGGTTTGAGATATCCAACCACCAGAATTTTGAAAAGATTTTCTAGATTTTCATCAAGATTTCCATCCGATTCTTCTTTCTCCAAATATCGTCGGGTTTCTTTCCAATCAAAGGAATTTCCTTTTGAAGTTTCATGGCTCCAACCGAATGGATATAATGGGAAAAAATTCCTAAACCACGTCATGATTTTAAAAGGAAACCAATTCCATTCCGTTACCCCAATAAATTCCAAGATTGCGTTAGATTTCCGGTGAAGGAACTCAATGCAACACCTCAAATATTTTTTTTTTTTCGCTATTCCCACGAAAAATATGGAAGTCAAAGCCAAAAGAAGCCTCAACATTAACTAACCACCCGTGATGGAATCCTGAATCCATCGGCCCAACTAAGAAATAAATTAAATATGAATTTAACTTTATATGTAATAAAGCTTTATCTTATTAGATGAAAGATCTCATCTCCGGATCACGTGAGACTTATTTCGATGCAGCAAATATCGCTCTTAACATCATGAATACACAGAATATCTTTCACTCTTAACATCAAAATTCATATCATTAACCTAGAAGTAAAATAAGTTTTGATGCACTATGACCTTTATTTTATTTAAAAATTAGATCTACATATATTAAAATATCATTGGCATCAAAATAAAATTTTAAACTAATGAGTATTTATCTCACGGTTGCTGAATAAAACAAAAAAGTCATATGCACAAATACAAATATCAATGCATATAACCAAAAAAAATTTCTCAACGATTCAACATGAGTAGGACTCTGATACCAATTGTTGGAAATAAGATCCGAACCTTTTGGTGAATCATCCATAACTGCCGCGATCCGTAGCTCTCATTGAATCATCCACAACTGCCGCGATCCGTCCAGTGTTCGTGCTTGCGGCGGAGGCGGGGCCGTCTTCTCGAACCCTCGGTTGAATCAACCAAAAAAGAAACGGAGATGCATGGAGACCTGACCAATATTTTTAAAATAAAAGATTTTTTATTTTTATGAGTCTAAGAATGATATTTTTAAAATAAAAAGATTTTTCAAATCCATTGCATGCCATTAGCTACTTCCCGTATGATACAAATTTTTATTTTAATAATATTTTTAATTATAATTTTTTTTGAAATAGATTAGTGTTCAAAATATTTATGGATATAGGATGATTTTTGCTACATCTACGTTCATGTAGAAGGTGTTACGGGAGGAGATGTAATGGAGAGAAGTTGTTGCTCAGTGATAAAATTATTAAAATAATTGATAAATTCAATTGAATTTTAGCTTTTTCTAATATATACATTGAAACCATCACTCTAAGTGACCATTTCATTATAAGTGAATATAAAATTTTTTTCTCCTTCATGCCTTCTCAACAAATTTATTGAAACGAGAAGCAGAGGATGTGTCACGATATGAGTTGATGTTTATTAAGGATAGAACTAAGAGAATCTCTATGGTACTTTAAAAAAAAAATTCGAGAGCATGTGTTTGATACCAAAACAAATGGGTTTTATAATATATGAATTTAAAAAAGTTTTGTTGTATTACCCTTTGGTGCAGCAAGCGCGCATCGACTATATAGATTAATCATTCGTGCGTGTCATTGCGCATACAGTGCGCGACAAAATCTATTGGGCTTTAGCATATGCAACGTCATGCACGAATGATCAATTCGTACGATTGATGCGCGCGCACTTACTGCACCAAAGAATGATGCAGCAAGTCTTTTCTTATAAAGTTTTTGCAATAAATGCACATCAAATTTCAAGGCAATGATAGGATACTGTTGATTGAATTTCTGAGTAATCTCCGTATCATATTGTCATCTTAGAGCAAAGCCCATTCATAATACCTTCTAAATTCCCTCAGTTTTGTTAGTAAAGACGGGCTCATGCTAGTGAACCCTTTACCCACCCCTCCTCTGCTATTCATTTCCAATAAATTTAGCTAGAAGAGATCAAAAGAGAACAAAGTTTTATACTCACTTTCAATGAAGTGATGATTTCCTGGTTCAATCTTTTTATCCAATTTCAAATTTTATTTTTTTAGAAAATGCATGAAATCACTAGTCTAATTAATTTTATATATATTAAAAAAAATCAAAATGCAGTTGAGATCGTCAGTCTTATGAACAAATAATTTGACATTCGTAAATAGTTTGAAAACCTATATATTTCAAAAAATTATTATTAAAAACCTATATATTTCATGAAATCACTGTTACTGACTTCAGTGCCACCATTGGAGAGAAACTATGGCATGCCATTTAGGCCTCAGGGAAGAAGCCTTACCCGTGGTTGGCGCAATCGAGGGAGGCATAGAGAGGATCCCAGCCCTGTATTGCTGCGGCAAGTAGGGATATTGCAGCATATGTGGATAGTGCAGCCCATATCCACTCTGGGACTGGCTATCCTGGGAAAAGTGGGGATAGTAGGGATAGAAATTTTGGAAGAGCTAGCCCTGGCCCGGCTGCCGCATAGTATGGAGAAAACTGGTGGTGCTGCCCTCCACTGCCACCATACAAACTGTAGTAGCTCTGCACCGATGACATTAGAAGTAAGCATTGTAATGAGTTCTTTTTCCAGGTTTTTCTCAGAATACTGACCATTGGGTACATGCTTTCTTGTGGGTATCCTCCAGAGTATCTGATGGAGAAAGAGAACAATGAGCCGAGGAAGGATTTCATCATGGCATATGCTAACTGATTCGAAAAAAAAAAAAAAAACCCCGAGTATTGGTGGTAAGGAAGAGCCACAATTCTTTACCCATAAAAAGAATAAGGGTAGCCATATTGGGTAGGCTGATGGATGTAAGAGGTGGCGGCAGCTGATCCATGATACATAGAAGAAGCAAGGCTCGCTCCAATCGCAGTAGGTCTAAACCGCCCTCCCATCCCTGCAGTTATAACATAAAACCATTAGCCTTCCTTCGTAATAGCAAGAGATGCTAAGAGACGGACAAGATGGACCATGTTGTGGGTTTGGCGGCCGGACACGGCCGTGAGAAGCGCCAAGCGATGCCAGGTTGCAATTAGCACGCCTGCCGTCGATCACCGGCGTCGGATCCTGGCATGCTCTCATTGCTGAATCTGGATCCTTAAAGGTCACCTGATACAAAAGATATATATAGCTAGAGAATTAGAGGATCGATGAAGAAGAATATATGGAGATAGAGATATTTTAACAATGAAAGGAGGGGCACGGCAGCAATGCTTACGAAACCGTAGCCCTTGGAACGGCCGGTGTTCTTATCGGTGATGACGACGGCCTCAAGGATCTCGCCAAACTGATCGAAGTAGCGGCGCATGGTGTCGCGCTGGGTCTCCCAGGCGAGGCCTCCCACGAAGATCTTCGTGTAGGTGGTGTCGCTGCCGCCGGCATTGCCGCCGCCGCCAACCATCTGGAACTGCCGTTGCTGCGCCGCCATCACAATAAGACACCAATAACGACAAGATAGAATAGAGAAATAGCGATCGGGGCCCTCCGCTCTCATACGCTGCTGCCGAGGGCAAGAAAGGAAAGACAATCCTCCGGATTTCGATTAGCAGTTTACTGGAATGACGTGAGGCATCTGCGGACCGAGACACGTGATGGGCTCGTACGTGGGCATGGACGCTTACCGTACGTCGCGCCGGTGATTCGGTGACCGGGGATGACAGAAAGTCGACGGGCGAGGAGTCATTTTTAAAATCGGTATCAAATGATATCGATTTTATAATTTTAACGTAAAAAATAAAAAAAAATTAAAATTTTAAAAAATATGATTTAGAGACTCCTTAGAGGGGCTTTTCGGAGTGAAAAAAGTTCGATTCCCATGATAATCCTTTATTTTTGGGGATAAAAGGTTTTGAAGAATCAAGGATTAACACCCATTTTCATGTTAATCTTTTATTTCTAAAATTGAGTGCAAATGAGTTCCTCAGAAATAATTTGTCACACTTCAAATGTAGATATTTCAGATGCCAACCGATTTACCATAACTTATATTCTGCAATAATCTTCCTGACAATCCTTTGAAAATTAAATAAAACTACAACAAGACTTTCATTCTAGCATTACATAATTTAATGTATCATTCAATTTGAAGCAGAATGTAAATAATCAACATATAACAATTGTAAATAACTACAAATGCACATATATTATTGCATAAATCGCTTTAAAGAAACCCTAATAATAGAATTAGGTCTTTTTTAACCCTTAACTAAGAGTGACAATAGTAGTCTAAAACATGTTATTGAATATGAAACATAAACATAATAATATTTTTTTAATTAAATAATGATGATCATTAATAATCTAAATTATTGAATATGATGTTACTATTTCTAAACATTTATACATAAAAAAATTATAAGATTTAGATACCTTTAACCGCATTAAGTGATCAAAAAATGGATTGTTTAAATTAATAACATCAATTTTTCCAACTTGATGCATAAGCTGAACATTTTAATTCAAATTCTACATCTAATGGTTTAAAACATGAATGCAAAACCATTATTATGTAATTACTGTTTTTTTTAAACGGTGGCCTGGCCACCGTGGTCAGGCCACCTGAAAGGATCCCAAGCGAAGACCATGGCCTACACGGCCACAATGGGGAGGATAAGTTGCGAGATGCGGCCCCAGTGACACTTATGGGCGCCCCTGACATGCCCACAGCGCGCACGACCGAAGCACATGACATGCCCATAGCGCGCGCGGCCGAAGCACCACAGCCATGCCATGGCAAGCCCAAGGCCAGCACCCAGACTTGCCTTGACAAAGTGCCACAGCAAGACTTTGACCACCAGCCTAGCCAACAAGTAGCAGATGATCAAGAGTGGCTACCCACAGCAGCCACCTCCGGCGACGGAGCACCACCAGTCTTAGCGGTGACCGAGCGGGATGTAACGAGCATAGCCTGGGGAGTCGGAGGAGCATCACCACTCATGGAGGAGAATGGCGGCGGCGCCACCGTGTAGGGCGGCGGACGGCGGCGAGATCAAGTGCATTATGGAGATATCTTCAGAGATTAATTTCCTTGTGGGGAGTGATTGAATAAATCATATCTTCTAGATTTAGGATGTTTCTCCTAAACTCTAGAAGATTAGTTTCCTTTTCAGTTAAGTTGTTTTAGGCATGTATAGTCAAATCTCCTTGATTCTAGGAATTGTTTCGAATTATTTCCTTAGAATCTTGAAGATTTGATCTAGATTTGATTTGATTAGATTGGTAGAATTTTGGAAGCTCCTGAGGATGCCTATATAAGCACTCCTCAGGAGCAATAGAAGGGGGGTTGTGTTTTGTAAGCTTAGAGAGCTTATGAATGTTGGCCAGGCATAGGCACGTTTATGCCAATAAACTTGGGGGCTGATAACCTCTTAAGTTTGGGCGTGCTTGGGCTAATAACCCTTGTACGAGTGTTCTTGTGTTCTGGTGGTTCGAAGGACTAATAATCCTGAGACCACGTTCTTCGTAATAACAGTGAGGCATTCTTCATTTCTTGTGTGTTAGATCCTAATTACCACGCTCGTGTATTACTGGAAACGGTTCAGGAGGATCGATTATGGTGTTGGAGCGGATCGCGCGGAGGAGTTGGTGAATGTTTTGGAGTCCTTGACCAGGGACCCTAACAAATTGGTGCTTTCATTGAGCGATGAGTTGCTTGAAGATCTCTACGCTTCAAGCGGGGTAATCACGAGCAAACCTTACTTTGATTCTCTTCGTTGAGATTGTTATAGTTAAAAGTTGTTTGTTCTTTTTGGAGTTATTATTTGAGGTGGGGGTTCGATCTTCTTCTGGAGAGAACCCAAGGTCGGAAGTTGTCCGTGCAAAGTTCTTCGTGGGAGGGGGTTCGATCTTCATTTTGGAGAGAACCCAAGGTTGGACTTGTTGTTGCAGCCCATATTCCAATGGAGGCCGGATCAAGTACTTTTCCATCCAACCGAGACCGCTTTGAAGCTTTGGAGTCATCCACTCTTTGGATGAAGGAGCAGATGGAGGAGACTAGCACCAACATGACTCACATGCAAGGAGCCATCACTTCCGTCACTAATGCTACGGAGGAGAACATGAAGGCGGTGGAAGGCATGAGACGAGACTTGCAAGCAATATTGGCAAGACTTGGAGGAGGAGCGAATGGGGCCAACCGCGGACAAACCCCAAGGGTGGAAGAGGAGCAACTCATTGATGGGAGGAAAACTCACATTTTTAAGTCCACAAGGGGAGAGCCTAGACCAAGGCAACCTCTTAGATTGAGCGGGCGTGTGGAGAATGAGCACGAGGTAGTGGAAAGGTGGCTGCGAGAGGAGGAGTCTGATCGTGATGTTGATAACCATGCAAGGATGGAGGAAAGATTCGGTGGGAGTCAGTATGGGGAAGAAATGCCCTATGGCCGGATCCATGAAGATGCTAGAAGACTTGAGAGACCGAGAAGAAACCACCACTATCATGATGAAGATGAAGGAAATCGGTTTAACCACCGAGGACCTAGAAGGCCACATTAACGTGGAGGTGACTATGAAGATGATGATGGAAATCGGTTTAACAACCGAGGACCAAGAAGACCAAAAATTGACTTCCCTAAGTTCAATGGTGGTGACCCTCATGAGTGGCTCGATAAGGCGGACCACTATTTTCATATATATGAAGTACCAAGGATAGAGAGAGTGGCCACAGCATGTTTCTTCCTTGATGGGAAGGCAAGCAAATGGTGGAGATGGATACAGGCCCAATATGAGAAGGAAGGAAGAAGGCTCGGGTGGACGACATTCGAGAGGGAGCTGCTTATGCAATTTGGGCCTTCGCCCATTATCAACCATCATGGCCAGCTAGCTAAGCTCAAGCAAGATGGCAAGGTGCATGCGTATGTGGAGGAATTTCGACAACTCCAAACCTTGGTGAGGGGTTGGTCTGAGGAGGCACTTATCGGCACTTTCGTGGATGGTCTAAAACCATGGATTGCCAAGGAGCTCAAGTTGAAGCAGCCCATTAGGCTGCAAGAAGCGATGAGGATGGCTGAAATCCTTGAAGAAAGTCATCACTTCGAGAAAAGACACGTCAAGGACCAAGTGGCTAACAAGGTTTATAAACCCTTGTATTCCACGGGGTCTTGGAAAGGAAAGGAGGGGACTATGGGAGATTCAAGGAGCAAAGGGAAGGAAGTCAAGAAGCTTAGTCGTGAGTAGCTTGATGAGTACATAAAGAAGGGCTTATGCTTCAAATGTGGTGAAAAGTGGAGCCGTGATCACCAATGCAAGAAAGCCAAGGTATGTGTATGATCGGGATAGAGGAGGAGCAATTGGGGGAGACAAGTGAGGAAGAGCACGGGCATGAGGAGTCCTCTAGCGATGAGGAAAGTGAGGAAGCCGAGTTGAGCCTCAATGCCATGTCGGCGTACAAAAGCCCTCAACCATGCGACTTATGGCTTGGGTTGGTAAGCATGAAATGACATTATTGGTGGATAGTGGGTCTACCCACAACATCAATTCTCGCATCCTTTCTAAGGTGGGATTGCATGGAGAAGAAGTAGAGCCATTCGATGTGAAGGTGGCAAACGGAGAAAAGCTAAGGTGCGAGATGGTAGTGCGAACCATGAAGATGAATGTCCAAGGCGTCCGTATAACGGCTGATCTTCACGTACTCTCATTGGTGGGGCTAGATGTTGTCTTGGGCAATGCATGGCTAAGAGGCATTGGCAAGGTCGTCACCGACTATGAGAAGATGACTATGGAGTTCAAGCTTGGAGGGAAGAAGAGGACGTGGACAGCTCTAGCATCAAAAGAGCCAAGGCCTTGCGAGGCCAATATGTTTGAGAAACTATGCAAGGGTGGGGCTCATTGCTTCGCCATAGTGATGGGCCAAAACCGAGGAGATGAAGGGCAAGAAGAGAAGCATAGTAATGGAAATGAGGAGCTGCCCCAAGATGTGAAGACGGTTTTAGAAAGACACAAGGAAGTATTGGAGGTACCTACTTTATTACCACCAAGTAGGGAATTTGATCATCGCATTGTGCTGAAAGATGCGAGCAAACCGGTGAATGTGCCACCATACCGGTATGCTCACTTTCAAAAGAGTGAGATCGAAAGACAAGTGGAGGAGATGTTGGCTAGTAGCTTGATTCGACCAAGCACTAGTCCCTTTCATCACCGGTGTTGCTTGTGAGGAAGAAGGATGGAAGTTGGCATTTTTGCACCGACTACCGAGCATTGAATGAGGCAACAGTGAGGGATAGATTTTCATACCAACAGTGGACGAGATGCTTGATGAGTTGCATGGGGCTCATGTGTTCACCAAGCTGGATTTAAGGGCCGGATACCATCAAATCCGGATGAAAGAGGAAGATACCCACAAGACGGCATTTAGGACTCATTCCGGCCACTATGAGTACCTAGTGATGCCTTTTGGGCTGTGCAATGCCTCCTCAACTTTTCAAGCGGCTATGAATGCCATATTTAAGCCATTCTTGAGGAAGTTTGTATTAGTATTCTTCGATGACATCTTGGTGTACTCGAAGAATGTGGAGGAACACTTGGAGCAATTGGAGCGAGTATTGATGATCTTGAAGGAGCACCACTTCTTCATCAAGGCTTCCAAATGCACCTTTATGCAAGAAGAGCTGGAGTACCTTGGCCACATCATATCGGGCCAAGGAGTAAAAGTGGACCAGCGGAAGGTGGAAGCTATGGTGGATTGGCCCTTACCCAAAGATGTGTCGGCTCTACGAGGATTCCTTAGTTTGACGGGCTACTATCGAAGGTTCGTGCAAGGCTATGGATTGATAGCCAAGCCACTTACCTCCATGCTAAAAAAGGAGGGCTTCGAGTGGACCGAAGATGAAAGGAGAGCTTTTGAAAACTTGAAGAGAGCCATGACCAAGACACCCATCTTGGCATTGCCCAACTTCAAGAAACCATTTGAAGTATATACTGATGCAAGTGGAAAAGGGATTGGGATGGTACTAGCTCAAGAAAGGAGGCCCATAGCTTATATCTCCAAGGCCTTAGGGCCAATGAAGAAAGCATGGAGCACTTATGCAAGAGAAATGTTGGCGGTTGTGCATGCGGTGAAGGTGTGGAGACCTTACCTCTTGGGAAGAAAGTTCACTATAGTGACCGATCAACAAGCATTAAGACACTTGCTAGAACAAAAGATCGTGACGCCAGAGCAACAGAAGTTTCTTGTGAAACTTCTGGGATTCGAGTATGACATTATATATCAGTCCGGCAAGAAGAATAAGGTGGCTGATGCGTTGTCAAGAAAGGAGGGAAGTCCAATGATGTGGACTTTGTATGAAGATGAGGCTGAACATATGGCCTTGAGTGGAGCTGAATGGAGGATATGGGACAAGCTTAGAGAGGCCGTGGAGTTGGATGCAAGGTCTCAAGAGATCATAGAGAAGCTTGAGAGTCCATGTAATGGGGTGACCGGATTTAAATGGTGTGATGGGCTTATCTACTACAAGTCCTATGTCTATGTGCCCGATGTACCAAACCTGAGGAAGGAGATTCTCACTCACTTCCACCATAGTAAAGAAGGTGGTCATTCGGGATGGCTTAGGACCTATATGAGGATCAAGCATTTCTTCTATTGGGAGGGCCTAAAGAGAAGTGTGAAGAAGTGGGTGGTGGAATGTGACGTGTGTCAAAAGATCAAACATGATACGAAGGCCCCTACGGGTCTCTTGCAGCCCTTAAAATTTAAGCACGGAATCTAAACCAACAGACAGGAACAAGACAATAACCATGAGCTCAAATTGCAGCACCTGAATCGCAGACGATTGTAGACATATTCCTGAAACATGAAACAAGAAAATAGAGCAGAGTAAATAACAAATCCTTCACAAAACATGTATTGCCAAGGAGCAGGATTACACATAACCAAAATTAATATTTCTTTTAAAGAATTAATCCATAAAAAATCCATAAAAATCAAGGAAAATAGAGGGAAAAACAATGAAGAGAATACAAAGTAGATAAGGTTTCAGATATTGAAACTTTCCGGTTGTAGTGGTAGATTTGAACCAATAAAAAGAAGAATTGACCGGAGAAGAAGACAAGAGAACTGAAAGAAATTGTCAGAACATAGGCAAGAAAATGGACAAAAAAATCAAGAAAAACAGGGGGAAAACTGAATTATGAAAAAGTTATAGACTAATGCATGCAGAAGAAAAGACTGATAATATGCATGTAGAAGAAAACCTTTATGGAACCCAAAGAGAGAGAGAGAGAGAGATCAATCAACACTATCGGTGAAAAAAATATAGACAAAGTAAAAAGAGAGAAGGACCACGAACGTTGCAAATCTGGCGCTCATGCATGCAAGAATTAAAACTCGAAAAAAAATCCGATTCAAAGCAGGAACCAAGGAGGAGAAAATTTGAATATTTGTGGATCATAAGCAAGGGCAAAATACAAAAATATGAATCATTTCATCAGCACCACACATGGAAGCAAGCCAATATCAACAAGAAAACAGAGTCAAATACGTCACAAATACCATTGACCAAGTAGCCAAAGAAGAAGCCAGAGGAGCATATGAGGAACTGCTGCCACTTTGGCCTCCCTGTCAATGATATCCCAAACAGAGCCCTTCCCCGCTCCTCTCCCTTCATCTCTCCTCCTCCTCCCCCTCGATTCACAACAAAACCGGCAACCGGCTAAGAATTAGAAACACTTAAAACGCCAAACACCAAGGAGAGAAAAAGCCGCTTGCTTTACATAGCAAGAAAAGAATTTCCCCAGTATCGATCTATTCTATCCCAAATTCTAAACCTCAAAGAAGGAAGAAAGAAGCCAATACTCACCCATTCCCCTGACAGCGTATCTACTCTTTCCCTCTGTTCTCTCGGTATATTCCAGTTCTACGAAGGAGAGAGGGAGGGGAGCGACACGACTGGAAGGTGGCGAGAGATTTAATTTTAAGCCAGGTAATCACGCCTAAGATATTTAAAGGACGCCGAGAAAATCGACGCCTTAATCTGATGACGTCCAAATCAATGACCAAACTAGTTATGGCCTCACGTGATTATGTGATAGATGTGATCAAACGTTCATGTCGTGCCACGTTGGACGGGAAACGTTTTGGTAAAATTCGATGGGCGTCGGAGCTTTAAACGTCAGCCGCTGCAACGCGTCGCTCCGGTCGGATGCCTTAAATTAAAAAGACTGTTACCATTTACCAATGGGAATCACCGCCTCACCGCCTCTTTTGCTACCCGATGGATGGTCGTGATTGGTGGACCCCGACAGATCGGACGGAGGCGGAGGGCAAGAGGAGTCTTGGCAGAGAGCAAGAGCGAGCGAGAGTGAGTGAGGGGAAGGGGATGCGGAGAAGCGGATGATGGAAAGGATTTATTAGAAACACGCGAGCTAGGGTTTGGAGGAGCGCCACCATTGGAGAGAAACCTATATATTTTACATTCGTAAATAGTTTGAAAACCTATATATTTCAAAAAATTATTATTAAAAACTTATATATTTCATGAAATCACTGTTACTGACTTCAGTGCCACCATTGGAGAGAAACTATGGCATGCCATTTAGGCCTCAGGGAAGAAGCCTTACCTGTGGTTGGCGCAATCGAGGGAGGCATAGAGAGGATCCCAGCCCTGTATTGCTGCGGCAAGTAGGGATATTGCAGCATATGTGGATAGTGCAGCCCATATCCACTCTGGGACTGGCTATCCTGGGAAAAGTGGGGATAGTAGGGATAGATATTTTGGAAGAGCCCTGGCCCGGCTGCCGCATAGTATGGAGAAAACTGGTGGTGCTGCCCTCCACTGCCACCATACAAACTGTAGTAGCTCTGCACCCATGACATTAGAAGTAAGCATTGTAATGAGTTCTTTTTCCAGGTTTTTCTCAGAATACTGACCATTGGGTACATGCTTTCTTGTGGGTATCCTCCAGAGTATCTGATGGAGAAAGAGAACAATGAGCCGAGGAAGGATTTCATCATGGCATATGCTAACTGATTCGAAAAAAAAAAAAAGCCCCGAGTATTGGTGGTAAGGAAGAGCCACAATTCTTTACCCATAAAATGAATAAGGGTAGCCATATTGGGTAGGCTGATGGATGTAAGAGGTGGCGGCAGCTGATCCATGATACATAGAAGAAGCAAGGCTCGCTCCAATCGCAGTAGGTCTAAACCGCCCTCCCATCCCTGCAGTTATAACATAAAACCATTAGCCTTCCTTCGTAATAGCAAGAGATGCTAAGAGACGGACAAGATGGACCATGTTGTGGGTTTGGCGGCCGGACACGGCCGTGAGAAGCGCCAAGCGATGCCAGGTTGCAATTAGCACGCCTGCCGTCGATCACCGGCGTCGGATCCTGG